>CM076584.1:1019889119-1019960254 GCA_034641835.2 Pinus albicaulis | reverse complement strand
TTGAGGACAAAGCATCTTTAAGAGAGGGGCAATGTTATGTATATTTATTAATTATTAGTTAGATATAGTTATCTTAGGTTTTATTAAGTGAAAGGGCATGATCAAAGATCATGCCTCTTCACCAAGGAACACCATGAGGCTATATTTAAAGCCTCGGTGATTCCCCATTGTAATCATATCTCATATCTCATCTTTTATCAATAATAATATTTACATATAAAGTTTACCAGAGTTTTTACACTCCAGAGTGTGTTAGGACTCAAAGGGTTTTGAACAGTTGGGAAAATTCACTAGGATCAAAGCAAATCGGTGAATCCATGATTAGATGGTGAAGGCATCCTAAGTTGAAGAAATATGGGAAAATGAATCCTTCTGGAATCTTCTGCACATGCTTTTAGGGCAAAGCAGCCTATAACAAGGAATATTGTTATAAAACTAATTATACTAATCATTAATAAGTATTTTGTAGTAGGTCAAAGGTTATAGCTATGTTTCCTTTCAAAGATATATAATTCATAACAAACATCGTGTGTGTGTATATATATATATATATATATATATCAACATCATCATCATCATCATATCAGCATATGGGCCTTGGCTAAGAGTTACAATGTCCAAAGCCAATATTGAGGTTCTTATTGTGTTTTCTTTGTGCCTTCCTAAAATTCAGATTGCAACTTATGCTCTGAGAACTATATAAACCCAATCAATTTTTCATCAGAAAGCTTAGTCGAATCTTGTATTGTACGATTAGCTTAGTTTATTTTAGCATATTACAACAGCAAGCTATATTTTGGATTTAAAGCTATCCAACTCATTTAAACAAACACAAGCAGCTTGGGTGTAGTCACTAGATTGTTGAGGCTTTTTCCTTTCGAATCCACACCAAAGGTTCCAAAGTCCAAAGTCACTAGGTGTTGATTATAGTAGAGAAGGGTTCTGCTTGCCTAGGTTTCAAGGCTAGCAGAGGGACCTACAAGACAATCACTTAGCGGAATATTAATTTATTTAACTATTTCCTAAAGTTAGACTTGGAAAATTTTAAAATCCTAAAGTCACCTTATGATTTACTCTCAACCTTTCATCAAGATCTAATCTCAGCCGTTGAGAGTGATGCTAGGGCTAATGTCGAAATTATAAGAGGAGATAGAGTGAAGATGTGGCCAGTTCGAAGGGAACAAACAATGTGTATTAGATCAACGAAGAGAGAGACTAGGGTTTCAGCAGATCACAGTTTCAGTGACCAAGGAGAGAGGAAGAGAGGGTTGAATTACCCTTTATCAATTATCAATCAACTTCAACAGCTGGTTAGCTCACATGTGTGGCTAGAGAAAGAGTTGCATGTCTGGACGGGGCGCAAATAGGCTCAACTGTGTGGCCATTTGGCTGAGTGAGTGCGTAGAAAGGAGTACAATTTTCCTTGAGGCAGCTGATTAGTAATTTTCAGTGGTGAAGGGAAGTTTTCCCTTGCTGTAATTTTTTGAAGAATTACCTTTGCCGGAGATAATAAAAGACACACACAGTTTGCAGGTTTTCCCTAGAGTTGTCGTTTCCTGGATATATCTTGTGTTCTATGTGTTTGTCTTCTGATTTATTTATTTCCGCTATGCATGCTAAGTTAGAAAACTCAGTGTATTTGTGATTTAAGTTTCCAAAACAATAATTGTTTGTATTTTTAGTAGCATACTTAGAAAATTGCGAATCAGTAATTGGGTTTTAATGAATCTAACATGGTATCAGAGCATAGCCTTTGATTGAAGACCAAACACAATTTTTATCTTTAGGATTAGCATTTACGATTCAGAGGGAGTGAGTTCACCAGTTCAATATGGCTGCTAGGGTTTCTGGGTAGTGTGTGTTGTTTTTGGGCAATGCAAATTGGAATTATGGTGTATTAGGGCCTTAGATTTGAGGATAGGTTGGATGGTGATTCCAACTTCTGCGCTTGGTGTGAGAGGATTGTTGTGGTGCTGGAGGAACAGGGGGTGTGGGAATTTGTTGATAATGTCCTAGTTGAACTCTTTGACCCTTAGCAGTTGGCTACGCATAACCAATGAGATGCTAAGGCGAGAAGAATCATCATGTAAGTGGTGAAAGACCACATTATTTCTCACTTGACCGAGAAGAAGACAACTGAAGCCATGTGGACTGCCATCATTTTTCTCTATTAGGGTTTGAGCAAGGTCAGGCAACTAGTGTTGAAGGATAATATGCAGACTATTAAAATGTCCAAGTTTGATTCGGTTGTGTCTTACCTCACCAAGTTTACCCAAGTGAGGGAAGATCTTGCTGGTGTAGGCGAGACTGTTCTAGATAGGGATATGGAAAGGCTTCACGGATGGGATATGTGCTAGAGAAAAGCTTCCAGACCAGGAGCGGTTATGGGGTGATTGTGTCCAAGAAGAGATTTTCAAACAAGCTTAATCTCGGTGTTGTGCTAAGACTGGAGAAGATGAAAAGAACATTTCCCTAGCTAATAGAGGTGGCAAGTCAAAGGGAAAAAAGAGCGATGGTAGTGGAGAGCCGAGCTCCAAGGGCAAGAAGAAGAAAAAGAGTCTCAGCAAGATCCAATGTTTTTCATGCCACTAGTTCGGGCACTATGCTGCCAATTGCCGTAACAGGAAGAAAGGGTCCAAGAAGGACCAAGTAGTAGCCTCTGCAGAGATAGTTGAGTGTTCTTCTAATTTTGAGGAGCTTTCACTCATAGCTTGCATGGAAAGCTTAGTGGCCACTAGTTTATGGTATGTAGACAACAATGCATCTTGTCACATGACAGGGAACAAGAACTACTTCAACAAACTGTCAGAAAGGGACATGCAGTTCGACACTGAGACGAGAGATGATGGGAAGTACCGGGTCGAGGGCACTGGGACAATCTGTTTTGAGAGGGAGCCTGGAAGCCCTTAGTATCTCAAAGATGTGCTTTATGTACTAGGGCTTAAGAAGAACCTCATTGCAGTTTCAACATCGGAGGATAAGGGGTACGAGGTGACCTTCAAACAAGATAGGGTTTTTATACAGGGTAGGGATTTGGTATGGTGGACTGTAAGTCTGTGTCAACACCAATGGAACTCAACTTCAAGAAGTTGTGTGGAAATGCTGCTGGGCTTGTGCTAGCAAATCCTACTGAGTATCGACAACTCGTGGGGGCCCTGATGTTCTTAGTAAACTCTCGTTCGGACGTATGTTTTGCAGTGAACACTTTGAGTCAACATATGGTTGATCCATGTCACATTCACTGGATTGGTGCCAAGAATCTATTGAGATATCTTCGGGGCACAATCAACTGTGGGCTGAGATACACTTTCAGGAGTTTGAGACTCCATGGATATACTGATGCCGATTGGGTTGGCAGTGTGGTGGATCGCAAGAGCACATGTGAATGCTGCTTCACCTTGGGTTATGCTTCGATATATTGGATGAGCAGGAAGCAGAAATCAGTGGCTTTAAGCACCGCTGAGGTCGAATACATTGCAGCATGTATGGCCTGTTGTGAAGCTATTTGGTTGCGAAAGAACTTCAGTGAGCTGTTTGGGCATGTGCTAGATACCACCGTTATCCTTTGTGATAACCAGAGTGGGATTCGTCTTTCTGAGAATCATGTGTTCCACGATCGATCCAAGCATATTGATATCAGGTACCACTTTATTCGGGATATGGTACAGCGAGGCGCCGTAAGGCTCGATCATATAGGAACTGATGAGTAGGTCACGGATATTCTCACAAAGACCTTGGGGAAGGTCAAGTTCCTAACCTTCTTTGAGAAGCTTGGAATCATGGAAAGACCCTATTGTGAGGGTCGTGATTGAGTTGGACTATGAGCTCTGGGAGCTCCAGGGGGCTCGGGGATAGCTTCTTGGAGCTATAAGCACATACTGGGCTAGGCTTGCCAAACCTTGTTGTGCTTCTGCCCCACCGTTATGATATTGAGTTGGTTCATCTCTCTTTGATCTGTGCCCCACATACATCCTACCCATGGAGTTTCGGACTCATGGGAAGTACCTCTCATTTGGCCAATGAGGTGGGAAATGTGGATAGACACTAGTAGCAAGACCGATTGATGAATTGGAGATTGCCGTACTCTCTACGTGTAGGAAGGCACGTGTCCAACACCTTGATCTGGGATTAAGTATGATGAGGTTCTTACCTCTAAATTGACTTCGGGTCAGTGAACTAACTTCGGGTTAGTATGAGACTCTTTTTGAGTCCAAGAGAGGTTTTTACCTCTAATTTAACTTCAGGTCAGCTGAGTGTGATGTCTTTGTGACTCACCATTTTGTTCTATCTGAGAAAGAGCCAGCAAAGCAAGTTACAGCAGGATGACGCACATTGTTTGGTGAAAGTACATGATGGTACTGATGGATGGCACTTGTGGACAAATGTAGTTCTCCCGAGTTGAGAGGGAGTGTTAATTTTGGGCAACTAAGTCCAAACTCCATGTTGCACTGCTCATATGATGATGGTCATATTTTTGTTGGGTTCCTCTTTCGGAGAGGTGCAAGTTTGATCTAAAGATCATTTTGTTTGGATGAGTAGAACATTTATTTTGAATTTATTTTCCACATGTGCAATGTCGGTCAGATTTGTAATGTAAGCTCACATGCCTAATAGATGTGTCACACACCCTCACTGATGGATATAAATTGGAGAGACTTGGAGGTCATTTTCTCATCAACTCATCACACATTCTGTCATTGTGATCTGATTGGTTCGATAGCCTTTGGAGGCCTTTTTCCCCTCACACGTGTGGAGCTGAAGTTGCTGTTTTCTGTGGATCTGTTTAGGTCTTTTTGCTGCAGCGTTGACCGTAGTCAACCCTTGGTTGTTGGACCTCAAAACTCTGCCAAAAATCCGATTATGAGAGGCCGTATTGTTGGGCATTGAAATCGAAGAAATCCGAGCTGTTTGACCGAAGCCCTAATTTGCTGCGTTGAATTTTCTGTTGTTGTCCTGCGTTGACTTTGGGTTGACCAACGTTGACTTTTGATGAGCTGTCTTTGAGGGCTGTGGGTGTGACACATGGAGGATTCGCTGACCGCAAAGACTTTGCTGGCTGAAGCATCATGTTGACTGCCGTAATGCAACAATATCTCATATCTTTGCTGGACAAAAGGAATTGTAAATATGATCTATATTATTGGCTTGTCTTCTGTTGATCTATTATTGTGTTCTATCAGCATTTTACTCTCATGTTTATGTGATTGATATTGTGTATCAGGCCTAAGAAAGATTGAAGTAAAATTGCATCAAGCATAGAACACCATGGTTATCAAAATTAACAGTTTTCCACCTCGAGTTGCATGAGTGCGCCTTGAACATTTGATTGCATAGTTATTGAGATACACATCATAAGATGATCATGATGCTGTAGCATTTGGGTGTGTAGAGACTGTACTTAGCAATCTGATCAGACTTTGTTGATGCTTCATTTGTTGGTGCTCAAAATTTCTAGTTGTCACATGAATTGTTACTATGAAATCACAATTGCATACAGTGGTATCGTGAGCTTCCTTAGATGTAATTCTGTGACTCCACACATTTAATAACACTTTGTTAATTTTGGGCAACTAGGTCCAAACTCCTTGTTGCACTGCTCATATGACGATGGCCATATTTTTGTTGGATTCCTCTTTCGGAGAGGTGCAAGATTGATATAAAGATCATCTTGATCGGATGAGAAAAACATTGATTTTGAATTTATTTTCCACATGTGCAAGGTCGCCCAGATTTATCCCACATGCTTAAGAGATGTGTCACACACCCTCATTGATGAATATAAATTAGAGAGACTTGGAGGTCATTTTCTCATCATCCCATCACACATTCTCTCTTTGTGATCTGATTGGCTCGACAACCTTTGGAGGCCTTTTTCCCCTCACATGTGTGGAGTGAAGTTGCTGTTTTATCTGATCTGTTTAGGGCTTTCTGCTGCAGCGTTGACCAGCGCTGACCGTGGTTAAACCTTGGTTGTTTGACCTCAATCTTCTACATAAATTCCGATTTTAGGAGGCCATACAGCTGGACAATAAAATCGAGGAATTTCGGGTTGTTTGACCGAAGCCCTAGTTTGCTGCGTTGACTTTTTTGAAGCTGCCTACGTTGATTTTTTTGCACTGTCCCTGGTTTAACTTGCGTTGACTTGTGATGAGCTGTCTTTGAGGGTTGTGGGTGTGACACATGAAAGTGCTGGCTGATCAGGAAAGGCTTTGCTGGTTGAAGCATCCTGCTGACCGCCGTAACACAACAATATCTCATATCTTTGCTAGACATAAGGAATTGTAAATCTGATCTATATTTGGCTTGTCTTCTACTGATCTATTATTGTTTTCTATCAGCATTTTATTTTCAAGTTTATGTGATTGCTATCTTGTATTGGGCCTATGAAAGATTGAATTAAAAGTGCATCAAGCATAGAACACCATTGTTACCTAAATTTAACATGGTATCAGAGTTGAGATGAAGACAAAGTCCAAGAGTCCCAGCTAGTGTTAGAAGCAATCTCTGAAGGAAGAAATCCTATCAAGGACAAATGGCCTCCTCAACCTACAAGGGTTTCAAGGCTGATGATAAATTGACTGATAAGTCTGATTATCATGCATGGAAGATGTCCTTGGATTTGGTGCTAGAAGATCAAGATGTCATGGACTATGTGCAGGGGAAGATTCAAGAGCCTCCATCAAATGCAGCTGCTGCCACGAAGACGAAGTATAGAAAAGGGGAAATCAAAGCAAAGATGATTATTCGGGATTCTATTCATAAGCACTTGGTTGCTTACATTTATGAGTTGAAGACATCTAAGGAGATGTATGATAAGCTGGTGAGCATGTTCAGGGCTAGCAATGCTAATCAAATCCTCTTCTTCAAGAATCAATTGAAGAATATCAAGAAGGGTAAGGATGAATCTATTCAATCCTATTTTATGAGGCTCACTGAATTTAGGAATAACCTCCTAGCTATTGGGGAAGCAATATCTGATCGAGAGATGGTTCTTATTGCACTTGGAGGTCTCCCCCGTGATTGGCATGTATTCAATACCACTATTCTCAATAATAATGTGATTCTTGATTTTGATGAAATATTGACGAGATGCACTCAAGAGGAAACAAGAATGATGGAGTATGCCTCTAATGGTAATGGAAGTGACCCCACTGCCTTCGCCACTCATGCAAAGAAGAAGAACCATGGTGGCTCGAGAAATCAAAATCATGGTAGAGCGGGGCCCAAGGGAAGGAAGGGAAGATGTTCACTTGTAATAAGACTAGTCATTATGCAAGAGAGTGCCCTAATAGAAGAGACTCTCCCAGGGATGATCACAACAACAACTCATGAAGGAATGGCAGGAACAACAGGTTCCAAGGAAAAAGGAAGGCTCCCTCTGATCGTAATGGAAATGGGCAACCTTTCAAGAGGTCAAGAAATTCCAGGTACGATGAGTCTAATGTTGTTGATAATAAGAGAAATGATTTTATTCTTGTATCTGCCCTCTCTGCTGCATCTCCACCCGACACCCTGGATGTCTGGTTAATTGATAGTGGTGCTTCAAGGCACCTCACTGGTTATAAAGAAGCCCTTTCTGATTTGGTTGAGAAGGATACTAATCTGGAAATTATCCTTGGAGATAATGCCACCTATCTCGTGAAAGGGACAGGGACTATGACCCTCAATTTATCTCAAGGTCAAGTCATCCGATTACAAGATGTGTTGTATGTACCTGATTTGAAGAAGAACCTTGTGTCCATTTCGACAATGGAAGACAAAGGGTTCAAGGTGGCATTCGTTGATGGAAAGGTACTTATCTGGAAGAATAACTTCAAGGAAGCTCTTTCTATTGGTTTTAGAGTTGATACACTCTACCAGGTTGGAGGAAGTCCATTGGGGGCTATGACATGTGATACAACTCTTCAAACAGAGTTATGGAACCAAAGGTTTGCACACCTTCATTACAAAGCCCTTCCCGAAGCAAGGAAAGTGGTGATAGGGATGCTCGAATTTAGAGATGATCATGAAGGTATATGTCAGGGTTTTGCCGAAGGGAAGCATACAAGTGGACCATTCCCCTCAAGTGTCACAAAGACAACTGATATCTTGCAGTTGATACATTTTGACTTATCTGGTATGCTGCTTGTGACATCCGTGGGAGGATGTTCCTATTACATGACTTTTACAGATGACTTCTCCTGCAAGACCTGGATATATTTTTTGAAGAAGAAGGACGAAGGATTCAAATGGTTCTGTACCATTAAGGCCTTGGTGGAAAATCAAACCGAGAAGAAAATCAAAGTTTTGAGGACTGACAATGGGACCAAGTATGAGTCAAATGAGTTTAATGACTTTTGCAGAGAAGCTAGCATTAAGAGAGAGACCACACAACTACGTACTCTCCTGAGCAAAATGGTGTTGCTGAAAGAAAGAACAGGACCATTGTGGAAGCTGCCCGTGCCATGCTATGTGACCAAGGTCTTTCGAAGTTTCTATGGGGAGAAGCTGCGAACGCTGTTGTGTATGTTCAAAATAGATGCCTGCATTCCACTCTGAACTCCAAAACTCCCGAAGAAGTCTTCTCTTGTAAGAATTCTGATGTTTCTCATTTTAGAGTTTTTGGTTGTCCTATTTACTTTCATGTGCCAAAATAAAAGAGAAGCAAGTTGGATGCTTCTGGAAAGAAGGGAATGTTTGTGGGCTACAGTGAAACTTCGAAGGCATATAGAATTTATGTGCCTAGTCAAAGAGAAGTGGAGATATGCCACGATGTCACCTTCGATGAAGATGTTGCCCTCAAGAAAGTGAGAAATCTTCCTAACTCCAAGGAAGACATAGAAGATGAAGAAGCAAGGAAGAAGGAAGAGCCGAAGGATGATCTGATGCCCGATGTTGAAGGACCTATGGATCTTATTGATCCACCTCCTTCAAATAAGAGAAGACCCTCATGGCTTAGGGATACTCTCGCAGATGCCGAGAGACATATTGCCTCAAGGGGGACATTCCGTGAAAGCAAGAAGTCGAAGAGATACCAAGGGTATCCAGCAGCCATGAGTACAATAGTACAATCTGAGCCTGGAACATTTGAAAAAGCCGTAAAGCATCAAGTTTGGAAGGATGTTATGCTCAAGGAGTATGAGTCCATTATGAAAAATGATGTCTGGGAAGTCGTCTCGAGACATACAGGAACTGATGAGTAGGTGCAAATATTCTCACAAAGCCCCTAGGGAAGGTCAATTTCCTAACCTTCCGTGAGAAGCTTGGAATCGTGGAAAGACCCTATTCTGAGGGTCCTACTTGAGTTGGACTATGAGCTCTGGGAGCAGGGGGCTTGGGGATAGCTTCTTGGAGCTATAAGTACATACGGGGCTAGGCTTGCTGAACCTTGTTGTGCTTTTTCCCCACCGTTATGATATTGAGTTGGTTCGCCTCTCTCTGATCTGTGCCTCACATGCATCCTACCCATCCTACTCATGGGAAGTACCTCTCATTTGGCCAATGAGGTGGGAAATGTGGATAGAGACCATAGCAAGATCGATGGATGCATCCGAGATTGCCGTACTCTCTATGTCTAGGATGGCACGTGTCCAACAGCTTGATCTGGGATCAAGTATGATGAGGTTTTATCCTCTAAACTGACTTTGGGTCAGTAAACCAACTTCGGGTTAGTATGAGAATCTTTTTGAGTCCGAGAGAGGTTTTTACCTCTAAGCTGACTTCGGGTCAGCTATGTGTGATGTCTTTGTGACTCACCTTTTGTTCTGAAATAAAGAGCCAACAAAGCAAGTTATGGCGAGATGACGCACGATGTTTGGTTTGGTACATGATGGATGGCACTTGTGGACAAATGGACTTCTCCCTAGTTGAGACTCGAGAGGGAGTATTAATTTTGGGCAACTAGGTCCAAACTCCATGTTGTACTTCTCATGTGACGATGGTCATATTTTTGTTGGATTCCTCTTTCGGAGAGGTGCAAGATTGATATAAAGATCATCTTGATCGGATGAGTAGAACATTGATTTTGAATTTATTTTCCACATGTGCAAGGTCGCCAGATTTATCCCGCATGCCTAAGAGATGTGTCACACACCCTCATTGATGAATACAAATTAGAGGGACTTGGAGGTCATTTTCTCATCATCTCATCACACATTCTCTCTTTGTGATTTGATTGGTTCGATAGCCTTTGGAGGCCTTTTTCCCCTCACACATGTGGAACGAAGCTGTTGTTTTCTGTGCTGATAATTTTAGGGCTTTCTATTTTCTACGCTGATCTGTTTATGGCTTTCCGTTTTCCGCGCTGATTTGTTTAGGGCTTTTGGCTGCAGCACTAACCAGCGCTGACCGTGGTCAGCCCTTGGTCATTTGACCTCAATCTTCTACAGAAATTCTGATTTTAGGAGGCCGTACAGCTGGGCACTAAAATCGAGGAATCCCAGGTTGTTTGACCGAAGCCCTAGTTTGTTGCATTGACTTTTTTGAAGCTGCATGCGTTGAGTTTTCTGCGTTGTCCCTGGTTTGACTTGCGTTGACTTGTGATGAGCTGTCTTTGAGGGTTGTGGGTGTGACACATGAAAGTGCTGGCTGACTGGGAAAGACTTTGCTGGTTAAAGCATCCAGCTGACCGCCGTAACACAACAATATCTCATATCTTTGCTGGACATAAGGAATTGTAAATCTGATCTATATTTGGCTTGTCTTCTACTGATCTATTATTGTTTTCTATCAGCATTTTACTCTCAAGTTTATGTGATTGCTATCTTGTATTGTGCCTATGAAAGATTGAAGTAAAAGTGCATCAAGCATAGAACACCATTGTTATCTAAATTTAGCTGTTGATTGAGGTGGTGCAGAGTCGCCTATTTGGAAGCATAGGGGAACCAATTCGTGGCAGGTTTGAAAGCCAAAACTTGGGCATAGTTATATTGGTATTAGAGGCCGCTTTAATCACACTGGAGCCAGCGATCCCTGAAATCACATAGAGGTTGTATTAGGAGGTCGAGTTCTAAACCAATCGACAGGTTGAGTTAGAGGGTAGTGCACACGCCATGTAGGAGGTCGAGAATGCTGTTCAGAAGTGAGTTCGATTGGCTTTATCAACTACACGTAAATTTTGAAAATTGTGTAAGATTAGCTTTAGGCCATGACCTGCCTTATATTGTAATCATTATCTTATATCTAGGTTTGGCAGCACTTTGGCTATAGCTGATCTTGTACATATTGTCTTGTAATCCCCCTTGAAGAAAGTGTCCCACCTCTTGGGTTGTGTATACACAACTCTCAGTTGTAATTCATTATGATGTGATTCTTTTTCTTTTCTCTAACCATGGGAAATTGGTAACTCGTCAGAGTGATCTAGGCTATGACCTAAGAGTCTATCCAATGACCCACAAGCCAAATATACCAGTAACTTATGACTTAGCAAGGACCAAGATATCTAGAGAAACACCCATAGGAGGTCCCACTCGTGGTGGGTGTCTACCCTTCTAGCCTTATAACAACAGGCCAAATGTCTTATCAGAGATTTGAACTCAGTTGTAGAGAGTGTAAGACCTACCTCCCAACCATTCGAGCTATTGCCCATCAACTATGATGTGATTCTATTTCATTATCAATAAAGTGTTTTTCTCTCTTGTGCTTAGCTTTATTTCTATCCAATGCATTTGATCTTGGGTTCACACTCTTTCTAGAGTTGGTTCCTCTTGGTTGATTTCTCTTCAAGTGTTGCACTGCCCTTGTGCTAGTATATTCTTCTCTTTATTGCAGAGTTTGGGTTTTTGTTGGTTCAATTTGATTCACTTTACATTTCTTGTGAGTCACACTTGTCAACACATTTTTTGTAGTTACTTTTCCATTATTTGTTGATAGCTTCCAATTTCTTATTAACTAATGTTTCTCTTATTCTGAGATCCTAAATCCAGATTGTTTGGTTGGCTATAATATTTTCAGTCTGTCAAGTTGCTCTAGCAAAACTGTCACCATATCCTGGTCTGACTTACTATATTTACAGGATAAGCTTTTGTTCTTTTATTTAGGGCCTTTATTAAGGGACACCGCTTTTCTTCAGGAGAAATTATCTGCTCCAAATACTGAGTTCCTCATCCCACCAGTCCTTGGTTTCTGTACAGAATTTTGTTTTTAACACAGATTTTTAAAAACATAATACGATATTAGTTTCAGAAAAATTGGCATTCTTCTTTGAAATGCCAAATAAAACTGTATGGTGATTTGAGGCTGAGCTTGCTGGAATCATCCTATACATCATACAAGTAAAATCTATTCGAGGTTGGCTGCGACAAAGTCTTGTCTACATAAGTGATTGGTTGAAGTGAAGTTCAGATCATGTTGCCACCTGGACTCTTTAAGGTGCAGAGCTTCTTTGAGAAGAGAAAAGCTTTGAAGCTTCACTTACACCTTTTCCTCTTCTATCTCTTATTTGGTCCCTGTCTCATACTCTAACTTAATGTGCCCTGCTAAAAATTAGATTGTCAAGATGTATCATGTTCCTTCTCTGAGGATGTTCAACACTCCAGGGCAGAACCAAACACAGTTCAAACTGGTTGGTGGACCATAAATGCTAATGCAAGCATGCGACATTCTAATTTCTTTTTGTATATAATTGTCTTGTCAGCTCAAAATAGGTTGTTGCTATGCAAAACTGGCATGTCTGATTGAATGGAGAGTTAAATCATAGTTTCTCTGTCTGTCTTTTGTTGACTGGTTATGTCTTTATTTTTTAAGGCATTTTAAGAGAGAAACTTTGTGACATCTTGTTTTGATCATTATGCAGTTCATTCAATGATAAACCAATAAATGATGTCGCGATAGGTCCCATTGGAAAAGAATTATTTGAGAGGGAACAAGAAGATCTGCTCTCTGATTTAAAGGATATCCCTAGAAAGGCCTGTGACCGTCGTGTAAGTTCACTTCTTTGAGTTTTCTGCGTCCTATTAATGACCTATGGTATTTACTTGGACGGATAACTGTTTAATTGGTCTCACGTTGAAAATGCAGATAAATGAATTTGTAAAACGTGCTCGAGCAGCTAAGATTCACGCATACATCATCGGTCATTTGAAGAAAGAGATGCCTACTATGATGGGAAAGGCTAAGGCTCAACAGCGCCTCATTGATAATTTAGATGAGGAATTTGGAAAGGTATGTGTTTTTCTCTTCGCTTTTATATCATCTTTTACATATTAATGCATATCACCATCAAATCTCGCAAGAAATGGTTTTTAACCTTTTAAACTGCACCAAGGGGAATTTATGGCTGTTTATATAGGTTCCATCAATGATTGTGAAGGATGTTTTCTGCCTTTATTGTTTCTGATTCTGACTGAAACATTAACTATAACTAAACTAAATGTACTCTGAAAAATTATTTGAAAAGGTCCTGTATTTTGATATAGATTACTCCAGGTAAAAGATTTTACATTACGGTATAAAGTTTTAATATTTAGCTATCCTCTGTAATACAACAGGGAAATTTAAATGTGTTAAATACTATGAAACTTTACATGTATTCTTCTTAAAATGTCTGGTTAGAATCTTTCATCCACCCTGTATTTCAATTTTTTAGGATAACATTAATCTTCTTTGATAATTACTGTACGGGTATTTACTTACCATGTCTTATTATTGTTACATTTTTCAAGTTCTTTCATGTTTTACCCATTATTGCAATAATCTTGAAGAGAATAAATGTGATTGAAACCTATAATGAATTGGTTTCCCAATAAAGTGTCGAGATTTTGATAGGGCGTAGTTTAATTCAATTCTCTACTTGATAATTACTGGTGAACTTATTTTTCTCACTTAGATCTTGTCTTCATTAGCTTATTAGGTCTTTCATCAAGTCAATTATCAAAAACCACAAAAGGCACAAGATTTTAGCTCTTCAAGCCAGGGCCAAAACCTCTCTCTCTTGGAGAGGAAAACCTGCAAGTAATTCTTCTTATACACTTTCAATTGACGAGTACCATGACCATGACACAGACCCCTTGACTCTTGTATGCCTCCAAGACCTTGTCACTGCTCTTTACTTGGCACCTTAAGCTGATCTCCCTTTTCTGCACCTTTCTGCACCAATACTAGAGAACTTGGTCTCTAACTGATGTGCTTCTCTTCTTTTTACTTCGACCTTCAATAGACTCCTTGTAGACCTTCTTACTGTATTCAAGATAGCTTACTTTTCGCAACACCCTTCATATGATGAGCACCCTTGAACTTCTTTCTGAGCTTGTCCAAGATGCTATGATCATTATGGAGGTCGGATTATCCTTTCTCTGCACTCCTTGCAAAGACCTTCCTTATGCTGTCAAGTCACCCTTTTCTTTGCACTATACCTAACCCATTCACGGTGCTATTTCTTGCTGAGATTCTCACACTGTCTTCACACTGAACCACACAATATTATTACAGAACTTAGCCAAAGACAGAAATATAATAATACTTCTTTTATCTTCGCTGAATGGTCTTTCCTTGCTGACTGTACCTCACACTTATCCGAACTTCCCTTCCTGCAATTTAGTCCGAAAAACTCAGAGTGATACGAACTTTTCTGTGTAGAAGTGAGGCCGCAGCCCTTCCTTATATAGGGAATGTATCCCTCTTTCAGGCCGACTTATACATCTGTTTGTGGCCCGACTTTGACAAGGATTGCATCCACTATATTGAGGCCAACTTCAACAAGGAGAATATACATCTCTTTTGAGTTGACTTTCATGAGCATATTAACAAGGTCTTGAGGCATCAAGTAATGTCCTTTACAAATGTAACAATCTTTCATTTACATGACTCTAAATTATACATTTATGACAAGATGACAAATCCCTAAAAGACATCAAGAAGAAGTCTTTAACCTATAATAAAATTTCTTGCTCACGAAACCCATGAAGCAAGCTTAAAAATACATTTTATTATCTTTGTCTTCTTCATTACATAAATTCATAATTACATAGTCATTTATGAAGACTGAGCCTAGTTACACTTTCCAACATTCCCTCTTAACTAGGGAGGTATTCATAATGGTACATGGTCACTTTCAATCTGAAGAATCTCATAAGAAGAGTTGGATTTGTAACCATATGTTTCTAGCATCATATCAATCCAGCGTTGTTACATAGCAAGGCCTTGACTAATAGTTCCATCTCATCATGAGATACATTGCTGGTGAGACCAATGACTATAGACACCATCGTCATTGTCTCCAAGGTACATACTCCACCCAGGTGTTCACCGAGTATGACCTTATAGGACTATTCTTATCGGGATAGCTAATCCTCAAAGAATATCGGTCGTCGACTACTCTTATCGGAATGCTCTACCACATTCTCAAAGAGCATTGGATGCCAGATGGTTACCAAATCCCAAAGTACTCCATTCTTTCTTCCAATGAAGACAAGAATGCGTGTTTATCTATCCATCTCACATAGGGAGGATACATATACCATGTGTCTACATTCCTCTTCACGGCCTTCACTAAGACTTATGACTGTTAGTCCTAGTCTAGTGCATGACACATGAGATAGAAAAACACAATTGTGACTCCCTCTTAACCAGGGATGACCAATCCATTCCATAAACGAATTTACCCAAGCTTTCTCTTGGCTTAGGCATTATCAGGTTCCCTCTTAATCATGGACTTGCAGCAACTTCATTGAACGTCAAACTGCTCGGAGTAATTTTCTTCCTTCGATGTCATGTTGTGAAGTTTTCTTCTTTCAGGACTTCTTCTATTGGCACAAACCATCCATTACTTTCATCATTATTTTAGAGAGTGATCCATCAGTCCCCTAATCTGGTCTAGCTTCATGTCATGCTACTATCTTCATACCATATTTCACCGTCGTACCCCAGCATCCTTTCTGTCTACTGCCGCCTCCTTCGCCGCAAGAAACGTCATTTTATTTCCCACAGAAGACAGGTTCTTTCTACTCTCCTTCTCGACTTCCCTAAAGAATTCTGGGACACCATTCTTTCCAGGCGATCCCCCACCCGTATCGACCTTGACCCCACCTCCATGTTCTACCACACTTCCAAGATGTATGACATCCCCGGGCAACCCCTCATTCAGGTTGTATCCCCCCAGCCACCTGTCACTTCTTCTCCGACAAAGATATCAGAGAGGCAATTTGGGCGATGAACAGCAGTAAAGCCGCAGACGAAGAAGGCTTCCAGGCAGAATTCTTCAAACTTGGGCTTCGTCCTCTAGTTGGTTACCTAGTGGATCTCTTTAACCATGTCATTCGAGAGGGCTTCCCTGATGGATGGTCCCACCACATTATCCACCCCATCCATAAGGCAGGACCTACCTCCGATCCGAACAATTACAGAACAATCGTGGTCGGACACACATTCTCCAAGCTTTATGCTACTTCCCTCCACAGGGGACTGTCCAGCTTCCTAGAGCAGAGACATCTTAGGGCCAGGGCCCAAGCTGGTTTCAGGCTGAATCATTAGACCATTGACCATATCTTCACCCTTCGAGCGACGATCGAGGAGGCCCGACATCGGTCCTCCATGGTGTACCATTGCTTTGTGGATTTCAGGAAGGCCTTCGATTCGGTCCCAAGGGAGGACCTTTTTCAGAGGCTGAGAGAGATTGGCATCTCGTCGACTCTTTTGACTACTATTATGCGCCTCTACGAGTCCGTCCTTGACTGTCTCCGCACGGTTGGGGAGATGTCGGAGTTCATCTGGAGCACAATTGGAGTCAAGCAGGGGTGCCTACTTTCCCCCACTCTTTTCGGGATCTACATTGATGAGCTAGAATCTTTCCTCCGAGAGCATATCCAGGAATCTAATGGGTGCCTTCTCCACCATGTCTTGATCTCCATCCTACTCTTTGTCGATGATATTGCCCTCCTAGCCTCCTTCCCGGAAGGCTTATAGAGACAGTTGGATGCCCTAGCAACCTTTTGTGATCTTTGACACCTGACGGTGAACTTAAGCAAAACCAAAGTCATAATTTTCAATGGGGTGAAGAAGACCTCGAGTTTCCGCTTCCTATTCAAGGGAGAAGAAATCGAAGTCGTCAACAGTTACACTTACTTGGGAGTGCAGTTTACAGGTCCCCGTTTTAGCCTACGACTGGCTCTTTAGCCCAGGATAAACAAAGGATATGGTTCCCTGGCGCTTCTTGAGAGATAGTGCTTTCGTCACCACTTCCAGGGCATTTCATCAGTGTTCCATGAGGATGTGTCCCACAGGGTGGGGGACGCGCTTCCCCGCTCCCCCACGCTCCCAAGATGGGGAAACTCCTGGGGAAACTTTCCCCACGTCCCCTTTTTTGGAAAACTTCGGGAAACTCTAGGGGGGTGTTTTTCTAGTGACGAAATGTGTCTCTCTTGTGGGGGGGACGAGGGGATGCAGGGGGGATGCAAGAGGGACGCATCCCCTAATTTTTTCGCCAATAAAAATTAAAAAAAACAATTGTTGTATTTCACTTCTTTCTATGTTTATTTTTAGTTCAATTTTCTATGGTTGTTTTAGACTTCAAATGTCATTGTCATATGAAGAATTTAATTTTTGATGTGCATTGCATAGTTTTAATTGTCAAATGATGAATTTATTTAGATGTACCTTACATAATATTAATGCCCATTTCCATATGATGAATTTGGATGGAACATTACATAATGTCAAATGATAGATTCAATTTAGTAATTTATTTTTAGATTTACATTGATGATTGCAGAAATAGTCTAATACGAAATGATGATCATATTTAGATGTGCATTTCATAATTAATAAGATTTACTATCTACTAATATAGTTATTAACATATTGTTGGGATTTTATTTTTTTGTTTTTATATATTAAATTTTTAATAATTTTATAATTTTTATGGCTCTGACGTCTCCTCGTTTCCTAGAAATTTCCTTAAATTTTGGGGTTGCTTATATACGTCCCCTTCGTGCGTATCCCCGCTCCTGCGTTTCCCCGTCCCGGAAACTCGGTGGAACATTGCATTTCATCCAAAATGAACATCATGGATACCTTTATCCGCCCCACTGTTCTTTATGGATCAGAGGTTTGGGGCCCCTCATTACTAGAGTCAGATTGGGCCTTAGCAGAGCGAGTCCAGACCCTTCTCCTGCGCCGCTTCATTCAGTGCAAGCAGACAGTTCCTCAGAACATCATCCTGGCAGAGTTCGGGGCTAAGCCCTTCCACCTAGAGGCGATCTTCAGGATAGTCTCATTTTTTCATCGAATCCTTGGGCTGGTAGACACGAGAGAGGGTAGAGACAGGTACCCATACTTGGCCTATTGCTCCTCGGAGAGCATTGCTAATATGCAGACAGGACGAACCAAATGTTGGTTCATTGGTGTGACAGAACTCCTAGGTCTTACAAGTATCCAGATGGATCATCTCCCCCGGTTCCAGTATTCGCTGAACGCCCCGGGGCACCCTCTCTCAAACCAACAAGAACTAAACAAAATCATCAAGGAGGACATCTATAGGCAGTACATTTAGACTACATGGATCAATCCTTCGGGCGGACTGTGCCCAAAGATGGCCTTCTACGCTGAGCACCTTCTGGAGATCAGAGATGGACTCATTGTTTGACCCCAGTATACCCTCCAGCATTGGATGCATGCTATTAGGATCCCTCTTGGGCAGCTCAGGATTGGATCGCACAGGGTTCGAGTGGAGACAAACCATCACATTGACAGGATGGATAGGATCTGTCAGCTTTGTCACTTACAGGAGGTGGATATTGAGTTACATTTCATCTTCAAATGCCCAGTCTATTGTGAGATCCGAGGGCGTTTTCATTGCTTATTCAGGGGCCCCTAGACCCCGGACAGCTTCTTTAGATACACTGACCAGAGATGCTTGGCACTTTACCTTCAGGAGACCTTCAGGCATCGTTCGCTTCTTCTCCAACCTCCCACCGTTTCGGACACCACACAGAGGATCACAACTTTCTTCAAGGTGCTCCCTGCATCGCGGGGCACCAAGAGAACCACTGATCGATCCGTAGACCATGATTCCAGATCAGTGCGGATCCGGGGGCCTCGTCCCACTAGACCCCATCAACGATCCAGGACCAGACCCTCCCCCAAGAGACGCCCCAAATCCTCCAGACGATAGCAACAACAGTCTAGTTCCTCCTCGGGTCAACAGACATTGACAAGTTTCCTTCAGTCCTCTTCTATCGGCCTCGGATGCTAGGAGTAGGAGTCTCCCCTCCTTCAAGAGGCTTCTCTTTCTCCTCCAGGACTTCTTCATCACAGCTCATTGTCAAGATGCTATAGTCATCTAGCCTTTACTTTGCATTTGCACTCTTTGTAGTTTGTATTTCCTGCTTTTATAAAGGAAGGGGACCATTTGGTCCACCGGCTAGGCATGTTGTAATCATTGTAACCGGAAGTCCTGTTGACCTTTTTGTGGTCATTCGTTGGACATTAATAAAATTATCTTATCTTATCTTATCTTATCTCAATGATCTTCCATCCTGCCATATGGTTATCAATTGTGGAAGACATATACTTCCATTTGGCAGCCCTGCATAAGATCATAAGATATTATTCAATTATAAATATGAATACTTAAATCATAAGTTACCTTAGGGATGATCTTTCACCATGATATCTTTCTTGTAGGCATCGACACCCTTCGTATATGTTGACACATCTCCAAAATATATGTATTGCCAAGGGTCTTCATCTTTTCTGGACTTCTAATCAGAGTCTACATATCTTCCAAGGATATTTCTTAGTCAAGTCTTCTTGGCTTCCGGATGATAACTGCCTGTTATCATAGTTGCATTTCACGATTTGTTCTTTTATTTTTCCACACAACTTTATTTCATTCCCAGGAACTTCTAGTATGAAGTTCCTCGTTTGTACATAACCACCTCATATTTCATATGAGGACATATTATGTTGATTTTATCAGTTGTTGATCATGTCTGTTGACAACCTGTGCATCGGAAGAGTTTCTATTTTCTTTGATTATACTTCTTCTATCTGCAACCATATGACTTGTCTATATAACATCCAACTTCAACATAAATATATATATGTACCTCATTTCCTTTCTTTGCAATAGATTTCCTTAGAGTGAAGAGTTTTATTCCCTTGACCTGCTTCAATCAATATTTCATCATTTTTAATCCCAAAATTCTGCAAGTTAAAATTTCTCAAGGAAACCTATTGCTTTCTTTCTAACCAGTGAGTCCAAAAAGGACTCTATTAGAAAATGTCAGCAACTGTTTCCTTATTGATTATTGAATGATGACCTCTGATTTTGATGACTGCCTTCTATAAATGTTGTTTTTCAGTGAGGTTCTCAGGAGCCTCTTATAGCATATATGTCACATATGTGTTGCATACATCCTCCTACAACGAGTGCTCCTCCTTCAATGCTTCCATCATGATGCCAATCCCGGAGTGATTCATTTATCTAATATACCATGCTTCCTAACATACTATTTTACAACTTGATAGATACCTCTTAAAGAGGAAGATGATCTCAATCATACTAGAAATCTTTCACTTCTTCTTTCTTTGGCTTCTTTGAATCTGGCTCTTCCATTTTTCCGACGATATAGGCTTCTTCCTTTTTCCTCTTGTCCTCATTAGATTTGGGACAATCTTTCATTACATCCATATCATTGTATCTTATCCATGTTTCTTCTTTTCTCCTTGAGGACCAAAACTTACCAAATATTCTCTTTTTCCTTGATATGGAAACATAGGTTTGAATCTCTTCATTTGATCCTATATCCACTTTAGCTTTTATCCTTGTCTCTTTTAATTCTCATAGAGACCATAGATCCTGGAATGGTGTTGCTTCTTTCTTCCCATAGATACTAGAAGTGAAGTTTCCCATCCCTTTGGCAGAGCATTCAACATCACTGTATTTATTTCTCTATCAGACATTTCTTCTCCCAATTCCTGCAATTGATCTTGTATTTCGGAAATCTTCATAAAGTATGAAGTTGTTCCCCCCCTCTTTAGACATTTGCAACTTGTATAGTTCTTGTCTTAGAGATATTACTTCTCCTGCAGTACTTACCGATAATAGCTCTACCAATTTGTCATATATTTCTTTTGAAGATTATATTTTGATACATAGGGGATGAGAGAGTCCTTTATGGATTCTATAAGAATCCTTTGGACTCTTATGTCTCCCTTCATGTATTTGGCATGACTTCATTGTCCTTTTCTTCCAAGCAAGAAAGTTTGAAACCCTAACCAGTTTGTTGCTTTCTTTGTAAAAAGACATTTTGATAGATTCATATGAAGTCATAAAGATACTTACTTGAGTAGATGCTTCCTCTTCTATCAACTACCTTGTTGATGATGATGTAGATAGAAGCTCCCTCTTAGATTGACTCTTTCAAGAGTGGTGTAAAGCGGTAGATCACCTTGGATCCTTGAAGATGACGATGATCAAGGATGATGACTTCCGCAAGGTGGCTTGATGATGTCTCCAACAATGTTGATTTGACTTCAACACCAAATAGTTGTTGACAGTGATGGCTTCTACATGGTGTCCTTCTTGATGTATAGGTCCTTGATCTTCTTGAGATGGCTTTCCAAAAACTTCCTTTTTAGAACTGAAGATTGACTCTTCAATGTGGATCTATGACTTTTGATTTATAGAAAACTGATTCTTGATCTCTTGGTACTTGAGTGTCTTCTTGCGAAATAACCCTTTCTTGTCTTCAACACCTTAGCTCTGATACCATGTTGAGAATTTGATAGGGCGTAGTTTTATTCAATCCTCTACTTGATAATTACTTGTGAACTTATTTTTCTTACTTAAATCTTCTCTTCGTTAGCTTATTAGGTCTTTCATCAAGTCATTTATCAAAAAACCCAAAAGACACAAGATTTTGGCTCTTCAAGCCAGGACCAAAACCTCTGCTTCTTGGAGAGGAAAACTCGCAAGTAATTCTTCTTATAGAATTTCAGTTGACGAATACCATGACCATGAGACAAACCCCTCGACTCTTGTATGCCTCCCAGACTTTGTCACTACTCTTTTCTTGGCTCCTTATGCCAATCTCCCTTTTCTGCACCGTTCTGCACCAATACTAGAGAACTCAATCTCTAACAGATGTGCTTCTCTTCTTTTTACTTCGACCTTCAATAGACTCCTTATAGATCTTCTTACTGTATTCAAGATGGCTTACTTATTGCAATACCCTTCATATGATGAGCACCCTTGAACTTCTTTCTAAGCTTGTCCAAGATGCTATGACCATTATGGAGGTCGGATTATCCTTTCTCTGCACTCCTTGCAAAGACCTTCCTTACACTGTCAAGTCACCCTTTTCTTTGCGCTATACTTAACCCATACACGGTGCTTTTTCTTGCTAAGATTCTCGCATTGTCTTCACACTGAACCATGCAATATTATTACAGAACTTAGCCCAAGACAGAAATATAATAATACTCCTTTTATCTTCGCTGAATGGTCTTTCCTTGCTGACTGTACCTCGCAGTTATTCGAACTTCCCTTCCTGCAATTTAGTCCGAAAATCTCAGAGTGATACGAACTTTTTCTGTGTAGAAGTGAGGTCGCAGTCCCTCCTTATCTAGGGATTGTATCCCTCTTTCAAGCCGACATCATGTTGCTTGGAAGGTCGACTTATACATCTATTTGTGGGACGACTTGACAAGGATTGCATCCACTATATTGAGGCCAACTTCAACAAGGAGAATATACATCTCTTTTGAGTTGACTTTCATGAGCATATTGACAAGGTCTTGAGGCATCAAGTAATGTCCTTTACAAATGTAACAATCCTTCATATACATGACTCTAAATTATACATTTATGACAAGATGAAAAATCCCTAAAAGACATCAAGAAGAAGTCTTTGACCTATAGTAAAACTTCTTGCTCATGAAACCCATAAAGCAAGCTTAAAAATACATTTTATTATCTTTGTCTTCTTCATTACATAAATTCATAACTACATAGTTATTTATGAAGACCGAACCTAGTTATACTTTCCAACATAAAGTAGGTATAGACATTTCGACAATTGGTACATAAGAACTATTTTTCTATTACAACTTGAGGTTTTAATACTTGCTAGGTCTATTGTAGAAACAAGAATGTGAGAGAAGTCCCCTAAGTTCTTTTACAACTCACACCCTGGAAGAAGACAGTCTTATTTTAATGCAATGTTCCATGGAGACATGTCCCCTAGGGTTGGGTGCATGCACCCCTCGCACCCCATGCACTTGGGATGGGGGGACGTCTAGGGAAATGTTTCCCCATGTACCCCTTTTGGCGAGACGCGGGGAGACACCGGGGGGACGTTTCCCTAGTGTGGGGGACCTGATTCCCCAAAAAGGGTGCTTCTGGGCATCCCCCCTTAATTTTGCTAGAAAACAATAATTTATGAGTGAGGAAGCTTAATATTCAACTCTAGGGCTCTACTAATGCTATGTAATTAATGGTAATGCTAACTTCTTAATGTAAAAGGATGAAAATGAAAGACAAAGGAGAGCTTTAACTTAAATTTTTAACATTACCATGAAATCACTCGGGATGTTTGAGAGTGGTTCCAACCTCATTGCACTTTATATGGAGAAAATATAATTTCATATCCCATTCAAAATTCCACAAACTTAACAGTTTTCAGGATTTCAGGATTAGGTGGATTGCGATGCTTACATTGGATTCTATCAAGTATGAGGGTTTGTGACTAACGTTTAATCAAGAGCACCAAGCCCATAATCACCCTTTTTGAGGGGGAGCATGTCTGTTAGCTTTATAATACCCAACTACTAATTTAATAAAAATGATGAGATGAGGAAAACAAAAAACTAAACTCCAAACTCTTTTACTAAATATGCTGAGTATTATAACAAATAGTAGCAGTGGAAAATAAATTTACAAAGACACAAGCACTCAATAACAATACACCAAAATTTACCCAGGAAATCTCAACCCGGGAAAACTTGCCAACTTGCGTGTTTTATTAATATTCAGCTCAGAAAATTGATTATTAATACTGGGAAAAATTCGTCTTCAATTTGTTGCCCTTCAACACATTGTTTTGCACCTCTCCAACTAACTTGGCCTTTGTATACATAACAATATGGACTTGTACAAGATATTCAACCCTCTTGCGTAGGCTGACTTGACCTTGAAAGTGATCATGCCGTTGAAGAAATCCTTGAGGCTATTCGACCTCTATCTCTCTGCCCTAGCTTGCTGAATTGGAATCTCTTTTTGCTTAGCTAAAACCTATGTCACATGGTTCGGGTTCAAGTTTGGGTTCAACAACGATGAAGTTCGATTCAAATTCGAATTTTTGGATAAGATTCGAATAAGGTTTGTCATTAGGTTCGAGTATATATATAAAACTTTTTTTAAATCTTTTTATTTTAATTTATCATTATATAAAAAAAATTATTAATATTTAATACGAATTTATTTACTAATATTCTAATATATGTGATATAAAGGATATTAATAATAAAATTGATGAAATAAATAAAATTAGAAAACTATAAACTACCGTTTACCATGGTTTGTGATATAAAATATATTAGCAAATAATGAAAAAATACATAATTATAAACCAATCATCCGACAACTAGTAACTGCGGACCATTGTTTGAGTGATGACTTGGGTGTTGCGACAGAATGACTATGGTGAATATAGTGGGTAACCTGAGTCGTAACAATGGAGACGCTAATTATTCAATGCAACAAATGGAACAATGCCACGGTGCAGATGCTAATCACTCGTTGCAGTAAATCAAACAGTGCCTCGGTGCAGAGGTTTGTAATAGCGTGTTCCGCGGGAGGCAACTTGATAGTATTTAACTCTTAAATTCTGAATGGAACCCAGTGAAACGTAGAAGAACCTGATTTAACCTCACAGAACCATGCGAAAGCAACCGTTTACATATAACCTCAACAAACCTTTAGCGGAATCCAAACGAACTTTTAATTTTTTTTGGGGTTCGTCGAATTTCGAACTTCAACCTTGAAGTTTGATGAACCTTGTGACACTAGCTAAAACACACAAGTCTCTACTGTGTAATGATGATAGCCAAGTATGCGCCCTTCCCTTTTTATATAAACGAATTGGTCCATCAACTCAAGTTGAACTAGCCCTTTAACTCAAGTTGAATTGGCCCACTAGTTTACATCATTAACTCAAGTTGAATTGCTGAGATCAATTTACTTTTTGACTATAGGAAAATTAAAATTTTCCGAAGTCAAAATTAAGTGAAGGCATAACTACGCCTTAGCTTTACTTGTGGTTTCCACTGCCAAATTTAGTGCACTTCTAAATTTAGTAGAACCCTTCTATCTCTAATTTCAATTAACACCCTCTTAGAGTGGAAGGTGTTTTGTACTACACCCATTTTATCTTTGAAGTAGATGAATCTGCCTCTTGCCGATGCATTGGTCAAGATATTTGCTGTTTGTTCCTTTGTAGGTAGGTACGTACTGAAGTCTGAATTTACCCCTCTAAACACAATCTCTGATATGGTGGTACCTAATCTCGATGCACTTGGAGCAGTCATGAAATATTGGATTTTTCGAGAACTTGATGCAGCTATGATTATCATAGTTTATGATCGTGGGCTCCAACGTCTGATTGAACAACCCGACAAGTAGCTTCCTTAACCAAATAGCCTTGCAAACTGCCAAGCTGGTAGCCATGTACTCGACCTCAACTGAGCTCAGTGCCACTTAACTCTACTTCCTGTTGAACCACGAAACAACTGCTGACCTAATATTGAAAGCACAACCTGAATTGATCTTCCCATTTGCTGAACGATGAACCCCCTGCCCAATCTGCATATGTGAATCCCTGAAGGCTCACTCCATCAACCTGCCTGTACAACAACCCATAATCTGTTGTGCCCTTGAAATACCTCAACACGTGCTTAGCAACAACCCAATGCACTCTGGTTGGCTCAACCATAAACTGGTTCAATTGGTTAGCTGCGAAGCAAATGTTTGGTCGTGTGTTCACTAGATACATCAATGACCCTATGAGCTACCTATAGAGAGTAGCATCTACTCACTCACCTCTTGTAACGTGGTCATGGGCCTGCAATCTTGCATGTGGAATTCTTGAGAATCTCCTGCATGTGCCTGCCCTGTCCCAAAGATATCTCCCCATCACCCTACCATACCTCCAACCCAAGGAAATAATGAATCAACCTTATATCCTTATCTCAAACTCTTCTGCGAGATCTCTCTTATAGTCATGGATGAGCTCTTCTTCCCCTGTGAATATCAAATCGTCAACATATAACACAAGAATGAGATGCTAGCCCTCAACCACAATATAGTGTAGGTTAGGGTCAACTTCACTCTTGGTGAAGCCCAATCCAAGAAGGTAGTTGTCTATGCCCTTGGTGCCTTCTTGAGTTCGTAAAGAGCTCTCTTTAGCTTGCACACATGTGTGTCTCTGCTGAAAGGCTCAAACCCCTTATGCTGCTAAGCATATATCTCTTCTTCAACAACCCTGTTAAGGAAGGCGATCTTCACATCCATCTAGTGGATCCATTTGCGCTACAATCGCTAGAATAGTCTCGATGGACGAATATCAGGCCACTGGTGCAAACGTCTCATTATAGTCTATCCCTTTGACCTGAGAGAACCCTTTGACCACAAATCTAGCCTTACACTTCTCCACACTCCCATCAGCTGCATGCTTAATCTTGTTCACCCAACGTTAATCAACCATTGACTTGCCAACTAGTCTTGGCACAATCTCCTAGACGTCATTGTGCATGATAGAGGAATATTTTTCCACCATGGCATATTGCCATACTTGCTGAGAAGCTGCCTCCTTATAACAAGGTTCTGAGTCTATCACTTCAATCATACGTGCCATCTAACCTATCTCTATGGCTGTTTACTCTATTTGAATGTGGAGTTGGGGGCTCCAACTCTCTCCTGAGCATCCCTGATCAACTGATCTGCCCACCTGGCACATCCTCTCCCTACACTCAGAGTCACTAGCTGAGTGGGCCCTTCTAACTCTTCTCTCTCCTCCTGTTCCTGCGCTTTCTCCTCAACTACGTGCTGGTGGGCCTGGGCACCAACTGGTTATGTTGAATTCTGAGGAGCTGGTTGAGGCTTCTGCTTAGGAGCCTGCTGCTCCTCCTCTTGTGTTGCACCCTGCTCACACTTCAAGAACTTCTTGAGAGTTGTTTCTTCCTTGAACTTCAAATCACATCTGATCACTATCTTCCTGAGTGTTGGAATATACACCCTAATCAACTGATCTGTGCACCTGGCACATCCTCTCCCTACATTGTGAGTCACTGGCTGAGTGGGCCCTTCTAACTCTTCTCTCTCCTCCTGTTCCTGCGCTTTCTCCTCAACTGCGTGCTGGTGGGCCTGGGCACACACTGGTTATGATGAAGTTTGAGGAGCTGGTTGAGGCTCCTGCTTAGGAGCCTGCTCCTCCTCTTGTGTTGCACCTTGCTCACACTCCAAGGACTTCTTGAGAGTCGTTTCTTCCTTGAACTTCAAAACACATATGATCACTATTGTCCTGAGTGTTGGAATATACACCTTGTATGCCTTATATGTCTCGTTGTAGCCCACAAAAATGCCCTTTTCTTGTGTGCTTCAGCTTGTTCCTGTTATCAAAAGACACATGGTAGTAAACAAGGTTTCCAAAGACCTGAAAGTGAGACACATTAGGCTTCTTGCTTGTGAAAGCCTCCTCTGGTGTGACTCTGCCTAGCACCTTGTGTGGACTCCTGTTTTGCAAAAATATTGCAGTGTTGCACGCCTTTATCCAAAGAAACATAGGTAGCCCCTAGGCATGCAACATAACTCTGGCCACTCCAATAATGCTCCAGTTCTTGTGCTCAACCACCCCATTTTGCTGAGGGTTATGGGGTGTGGTGAGCTCTCTCCTAATGCCCTCCTTCGCACACAAGTCCCTGAAGGTGTTGGAGATGTACTCGCCACCATTTCTTGGAGAATGTAACTAGGTTTAGTCTCCATAAATTGTACTTGAGTAAAAATGTAATATATTTGTCAAAAGAAAGCAAAAAGAATATTAATATTGACTTATTAAAGCATGGGTTTCATGCTTGGGTCAATTGTTATAGGTCAAGCCTCCATTGTAGGCTTTAGGATTGTTTAGTTGAGTCAAAAGTGAAAGTTTGTTTGGTCAAAGAATACTCCATCAAAGTCACTCCTTGCTGTTGGCCTCAAAAGGATTCATCATCAAATCGGCTTTCCTCAATAAACTCAAGTCGGCCTAACCTTATATAGAGACACAACTGTTCAAGAACTCATGTCGGCTTATTTACTATGGGGAACAACTAAAAATAGAAGGGTATACCTCGCTCCACAGTTCAGTCACACAACTCGCATAAATTTTAGAAGAAAGGTTCAATGGAACACAATGAAGAAGTTCAGATAAATTCAGAGAGGAGGTTTTCAGTCTACCACAGTGAGACAAGATTGAATCTATTTCATAAATGAACCTGTGTAATCTCAGAAGCAAGTACAGTGTGAAGTTCGGTGTATATCTCAACAGACATGGTAGTGAAGAATTTCAGACAGTAAGGTAATTCAGATTATCTTTAGAGATTGGGTTCGTAATTCAAATCATCTTCAGAGATGGGGTGAAGTCACAGTCACAGTCATGAAGAAGGATTTAGGCTCATTGATACGTTTATAGTTGAAGCACTAAGTGCTGAAGCAATGATAATATCAAAGTAGTGATATGTATATGGGAAGCATTGATAAGGTCAAAACAATGAAGTAGTACATTCGGTCTACAACTCATTGAGGAAAAGGAACTGGAATAGCTACCTATGGAGATCTACTAATGATTTGAAGTATCTATGACTGCAAGAAGTATGATAAGAGCTACTACTCTTAGGACTAATAACTGAAAAAGAACAATGCAAGGTTGACTTGGTGGAGGAAGTCTTTAGTGTAGGTTGAGAAGGTCATGGTCATCTCATCTTGTTTTGAATCTACTGAAGGAAGAATTTTGACCGGGTTTTGTTTAGAATTTGTAGGGATGTAGTTTAATACAATTCTCTTCTTGATAATTACTTGTGAGCTTGCTTATGTATTCTCTGATTTCACTTAGTTAATCTTTCATCAAGCCAATTATCAAAGTACTTAGTCAAATGTAGAGACATAATTAATTTCACTTGTAACTGAATATCTTGACATGTAGTTAGGAAGGTAAATCTCTGATTTACCTTCCTCACTTTCTATCACCTTTAGATCACTGTCTTGACTTTGACAAATTCTTTCCTCAGCTACTTTAAACTCAGAGATGTCCTTACTGTATCCTTCTTGTACCTTCCGCAATCTGCTGCACCAATTCTGTACCTTATTGTACCTATCCGCAAACAGTACCTTCCGCAATCTGTACCCTCAGTCTATACCTTCAGACTACCTTCAGTCATTTCCGCAATGTATATTCTTCAATCCGCACTAACTTCTGCACTTTTAAACGCTATCAAACCTCAGACAGATCCACAATTAATTGTGTCTTCTACGCAGCATATGTAGGGGTATTAATAGTTGTTCCTGCCAGATAATAAGCCGACATGTAGGCTGACTTCAACACAGTTTTGTAGGCCGACTTCCTTACAGCAAATAGGCTTATCTCCAACGTTGAATATGAGCAATCTTGAAGGCCATTCTTCCGCAATGTCTTGGAGGATATTCTTCAGACTAAACACTCTATTTACATGACTCTTAATTACACTTATGTTCATAAGACAAAACCTAATAGACATCAAGAAGAAGTCTATAGACCTATAATAAAATCTTGCTCAGGAAACCCATGAAGCAAGTACAACAAAATACATTTTATTATCTTTGTCTCCTTTTCATAATCATGAAGACCGACCTAGTTACATTTTACAACGCTCCCTCTTAACTAGGGAGGTATTCATATAGTTACATGATCATTTTCAAACTAAAGAATCTCATAAGAAAAATCGGATTGGTAATCGCATCTGTATAGCATCATATCAACCAGCATTGTCCTAGTGCAAGGCCTTGACTAACAACCCCATCTCTTCAATGAGACAATGGGCTTCAATGCTGCTGAGACACATGACTTATAGACACCTTCGTCAATGTCTCTCCAAGGTACATACTCCACCCGGGTGTTCTCAAAGTATGACCTTCCTGAACTATTCTTCTCTTGGGTAGCTAGCCCTCAAAGAATACTGGTCCCCGACTCTTATCTTGAATGCCTTATCACATTCTCAAAGAGTATCGAATGCCAGATGATTACCCAATCCTCCATTCTATCTTCCCAAGACCAGAATGATGTGTCTATCTCTCCCTCTCAACCAGGGAGGACCTTATTCCACAAGGGAATGTACTCATTCTTATACAAAGAATGTGCCTAAGCTCATCCTTAGGAATTACCAAGTTTCTTCCAAGTAAGAAACTTACCATCAGGCTCCCTCTTAACCAGGGACTTCTAGCAGCATTGGTGAGACACCCAGCTGCTCATGAAGAATTCCTGTCCTTGATGTCATGGATTTTGATATTGAGGAATCTCCAACTTTTAGCTTTATAGGGCACAGATCATCCATCACTTTCATCCCAAGTCATGTCAACTATCAGAAAGTGATTCATTAAATTTCCTTATTTGGTCCACTATTATGCCATGCTGCTTTCCTTCGAATCATCTCCAAGGATCATACATCCTTACTCATGATTAGCAGCCCTGCACAAATTCTTCCAGATAAACATATTCATATGAATCTTTTAGAACAAAAATTACCTTAGTGCCGATCTTTCACCATGACATCTTCTTGTAGGCATCAACATCCTTCATACAGATTGACACATCTCCTAATGATATGCTTTTTGCCAAAGGTCTTCTTCTTTACCAAACTTCCATCAGAGTCTACATATCTTTCCAGGAGATCTCTTAGTCACATCTTGACATGGTTGCATTTCATGATCTCTTCATCTCTGCACATTCTTTATTCCCAGGAACTTATAACCTTTCTAGTTTCTTGTTCATATACAACCACCTCATATTTCATGAGGACATATTATGTTGATTTCATCTGTCCGTGTACTGAGAGATACTCCTCCATAGATCATACTTCTAAATACAGAAGTTCATTACCTGCAACCATATGACATGACTTCACAACATCCAATGTTAGCATATAAATATATACATACCTCTTACCCTTTTTCCCTTGAGTCATCCTATAGCAATTTTAGGAATGATAGCTTCATTTCCTTGGCTTGTTTCATCAATATGTCATCACATCCCAGAAGTATGTTTCTATGATAACCCTTTCTCTTTGATGACTACTTTCTTAAAGTTTGTCAAAGAGGTTTTCCCGGCGCTGATTCACCAGGAGTTCCTGCCATGCTTAGATCAGGATGCTGCATTGCTTCCTATCATATAACGAACATAAATCAATTCCTTACAAGTTTGTGTGATTTTCCTTGAATCTTCTTTTCTTTCTCCTATTGAGATTGTCCCTTTAGGACCATCTTTCTTGTAATTTCCTCAACTTCCCTTTTTCCTTCTGCAAATGTTTGAGTCTTTTATCCTTCAACATTTTTTCCCTTGATTTGTCTTTTTCCATCTAGTATAGAGACCACTAGTTGAATGGGGTAATTTTCTTGTCTATTTGTTACGTTGTCCGTCTTATTGTCTTTTCCAGATCTCACAGTTGAGATCTTATGAAGATATCCCTTCATCTTTTGATACCTCAATTTTGTGTAAATCTGGTCTAAGTGACATAACCTTATTTATTGCATAGAATAGTTCTTTCAACTTATCATATATTCTTTTGATGTCTCCAATCCTTCATAGACTTTTCATGACTTTGCTTTCTTCGAGGACTGTGACTATCCTCCTCATGCAAAGATTCTTGGTAACCTAACCAGCTTATAGATCTCCCTGCAAAAACAAATTCATTTAACCAAATTTGATTATAGAATGAAAGATACTTACTTGATAAGTGAAGATAAAGTCTTCAGCTTGACTTCTTCGATGGTTGTTGAGAGAAGATGTGTTAGTGCTTTCTCTTTTTGGATGATATGCTTCCAAATGAAAAGGATTTTTTTCTTCAATGTAGATCATTGCTCCATCATCGAGACCATTAAGTTGACACCAAGGCACAGCACCGAGATCTTTGCGCCCTCATCTTTGACTGTGATAGCACCGAGAAGGGACAACAACCATTCATGACACTGTACCGTCCTACTGCCACCGAGATCATGACTGTGATTTCAACAGAAGAGATCACATGTTGTGATTGGCCCGAGATTGTGATCTTTACAGTGGGAGATATTTGAAATTATGACAATGTTAGTCATCCTGTAATGCCTTCCGAAAAACTCAGAGAATTTCGATCTCTGTTGTGTTATCCGAAAATCACAGAGGTGTGTCACTGAAAATTTCAGAGAAGGATTTCCGAATATTGTCTTGGTGGACTGATCTGAGGTTCCTTGAGTGTCTCTTAGATTTTATGCCCTTTCTTTAACTGTTACCTTAGCTCCGATACCATGTTGAGAATTTGTAGGGCTGTAGGTTAATACAATTCTCTTCTTGATAATTACTTGTGAGCTTGCTTATGTATTCTCTTATTTCACTTAGTTAATCTTTCATCAAGTCAATTATCAAATTACTTAGTCAAATGTAGAGATAGAATTAATTTCACTTGTAACTGAATATCTTGACATGTAGTTAGGAAGGTAAATAGTTAGGAAGGTAAATCTTCTATCACCTTTAGATCACTGTCTTGACTTTGACAAATTCTTTCCTCAGCTACTTTAAACTCAGAGATGTCCTTATTGTATCCTTCCTGCACCTTCCGCAATCTGCTGCATTAATTCTGTACCTTATTGTACCTATCCACAAACAGTACCTTCCGCAATCTGTACCCTCAGTCTACACCTTCAGTCATTTCCGCAATGTATACTCTTCAATCCGCACTAACTTCTGCACTTTTAAACGCTATCAAACCTCAGATAGATCCGAAATTAATTGTGTCTTCTACGCAGCATATGTAGGGGTATTAATTGTTGTTCCTGCCAGATAATAAGCCGACATGTAGGCCGACTTCAACACAGTTTTGTAGGCCGACTTCCTTACCGCAAATAGGCTTATCTCCAACGTTGAATATGAGAAATCTTGAAGGCCATTCTTTCGCAATGTCTTGGAGGATATTCTTCAGAGTAAACTCTCCATTTACGTGACTCTTAATTACACTTATGTTCACAAGACAAAACCAAATAGACATTAAGAAGAAGTCTATAGACCTATAATAAAATCTTGCTCATGAAACCCATGAAGCAAGTACAACAAAATACATTTTATTGTCTTTGTCTCCTTTTCATAATCATGAAGACCGACCTAGTTACATTTTACAATAGGTTTTCCCCTAGAGTGGGGTTTTTCCCTGGCTGTTTGCCTACATCTCGTGTCCTCTTTTATTTGTTCCTTGGCATTAGTCTTGAAGACTTTATGATAAGAAAAATATAAATCAAAAGAAAGAATAATAATAATGAAAACATCACAAGATAATGTCATAATAAGAGAAATAAATTATCTTGCCACGCTTTGGATTTCTCAACACCATTGTCTGACCTCAATGCCTTGATCCTCCTACCAATTTTGTTCTCTACCAAGGCTTTGAACTCCACGAACTGCGAGAAGACCTTATCTTTCTTCTTCATGAATAAGATCCGAGTCTTTCTCAAGTGGTCATCAATGAAGGTGACATAATATATGTATCCCATTAGGGATGGAGAGGAAAATGGTCTGCATGCATATGAGTGTACCAACTTCAAGATGTTGTTGGCCTTGTTGTCTCTGTTGGAAAAGGATGTCTCGACATACTTTCCTAGTGTGCAACCCTTGTAAAAGTCATGTTGATCTACATTATACTGTGGCAATCCTATGGCATTCCTATGGCAATCTCCCTCAAAATCTTCAACACTCCATGGTGTAAGAGACCCATATGCCTATGCCAAAGCTCCCCAAGGTCACATCTATGCGCACTGATCTCTCTTCTTCTCAAGGCCACTTCTGTCTCAAACTATAACCTGTAGAGGTTCTTCACCCTAACTCCAATCTACTTCATGGCTCTAGAATTTAAGGGCTTGAGGAAAGCTTTTCCTCTACTGAAGATAACCTCATAACCTTTGTTTTACAAGGTTGAGATTGAAACAAGGTTTTTCTTCAACCCTGGGGCATAGATGACATCTCTAAGGTAGAGAGGATTCTCAGACTCCCTCTCAAACTTGACAATACCCACGCCCTGTGCTAGGTACCTGCCATCATCTCCCATCTCTATATGAAACTACATATCCTTCTCTATTAGTTGGCTGAAATATCCCTTGTTCATGGTCATATGACAAGATGCTCCATTGTCAATATACCACACACTGTTGGCCACTGAACTTGCCATGCAAGTTATGAGAGAAAACTCCTCAAATTGAGAAGTGAACTCCTACACCTCTACTGATGTTGCCACATGATCGTTCTAGGATCCCTTCTTCCTGTTTGGACACTTGGTGGAGTAGTGCCTAAACTGATGACAAGAGAAACACTTCACTTTGCTGAGATCTTTCTTCTTCTTACCTCTTAAACTAGACTTTGACCCTCCTGGATTTTTCTTTCCCTTGGGCTTGTCCCCTTTGCTAGCTAGGGCAAAGTTTTCCTCTTCCTCAGTGTTCGCATGAGACCTAGATTTGGCTTGCTTCTGGATCTCCTCTTGCATGCAATCACTCCACAACCTCTCCCATCCTGGTAGGTTTTCTCTACGTCTGATTGCATCAACAAAATTTTCCAATGACTTGGAAAAACCTAATAGTGCAAAATTGACAAGGGTTTGAAACTGTCTCCCCAACCCCGACTAATTGTTAAATTTGGGTACCAGAGGACAAGTGGTTCCCTAAGGCTTTGATCTTTGGCCTAAGGAAAAGTGTCTAAATGTATTTGTACTTTTCTCCTAAAGTGACTTTATAAGTGGTAAAATCAAATCTAATTTAAAAGTGATTTTATAAGTGATAAAGTTAGACGTCTAATTTTAAAGTGACTTTATTAAAGTCAATGTAAAATTAGAAAGTGAAAAAGTGACTATGGAAATAAAAGGCTAAGTGGGGTGAATTAAAAATTAGAAAGTGAGAATTAAATGCACACTTATTCTCAGCCCTTGATCTAAAGCTATCTCAGCCATTGGATTTAGGGATTCCCCAAAAATCACTTAGGGTTAGGTTAAATGATAAAAGAAGAGAAAAGGTCATTCATTCTTTTCATGAGCAGATTGAGAGAAGGAGCAAGAGAGAGCAAGGAGAATTTCTGAGCAGTGAAGAAGGAGAGCAGAACCTTGGCACACATATTGAGGCAGCACTCAGCAAATCCGTATAGCAGGTTTACACGCAGTTCAAGGCAGATTCTAGGCACGTTTTTCAGGGAAGAACCATACAACACCTTTGGCATACATTCCTAGGCAACCGTACAATAGTTCTCACACATATTTCGAGGTACATTTATTGCTGTTTTTGTGGAACAGATTTTGAGGCAGTCAGTACAACGTACTACTGTTCATGTGCACAGAAATCGAGGCAGTTCCGTACAACATTTATTGTTGTGAGGAGGCCGTACAACAACATTTATTGTTGTTTGCACGCATTTCGAGGAGGTCGCACAACATTTAGTTCGTACAACATTTAAGGCTGTTTCTGTTTTGACCGTTGGCACATTTTCCGAGGCGGAGGTTAAGCACGGAAAACGAGATAAGTTGTATTTTTGTGGTCGCTGGAATTTTTTGTGTATTTCTGTTTCACTGTAAAATCATTTTATCAAAAATAAAGAAGAGCTCTCAAACTGGTTTTCCCCAAGAGTTGTAGGGGGTTTTTCCAGGGTCACATTGAACAAAAATCAACGTGTTATTTTTCTGTGTGTGCCTGTTATAATTTCCTATGTTTTATTTCTGCATTTCTAGCACTGTGAAATTCCTAAATTTGTGTTTTCAAAAAATAATTTCATTTCCAGAATTTTGAATGTATGATTATGGGAATGGGATTTAACTATATGGGAGTGATAAGGTGAAATTGAAAACCGGAGTGGGGTCTAAAATTTCTACATGGTATCAGAGCTTGGGTGGCTGAAAAGTGCAGTTTAGGACAACAAGTGAAAAATTACAGTAAGTTTATTTTTCACGCAGAAAACTAAACCTTTACCATAGTTTTGAAATTTTTAGTTTGTTAAGATAGCAAGCATGTCTTTGGGCTTGAGGGTTGAGGATAGGTTGGATGGGCAGAGCAACTGTAGTGCATGGAGGGAGAGAATCCAGAGCCTCTTTTAGGAAGCAGAAGTTTGGGGCATAATGGTTAACACCACACAACACCCAGTAGCAGTGCCTGCTAACCCTGTTCAGTTGACAGATTTTAATAAGAAGAATGCTAAGGGAAAAAGACTGATTCTAGATGGTGTTAAAGACCATGTCATTCCTCATGTGAGAGAAAAAACATGTGTTTATTTCTATAGCATCGGGAAGTGTTCTAAGTCTCATTTTTTGTGGAGAGGTTTGGATATCAGTGATCCAGAGAACCCATAAATCGTTTGTGGAAATTCCTCTCGGATATGACTTTATTAAAATAATTGATTATTTTAATGCAGACCCTAAGTTTAAGTTTAAACTTAGGGAAATTAAATAATTAAAGGGTATTAATAAAGGAGCGTGTGAATCTTTTAGAAAACGAAGATCAAGTCATTTTTTAATCTGAGCCATTGATTAACGATATAATCTTGGCTGTTGATTCATCAGCGAGAAGACTATAAGAAGAGACGTGAGGGCCATTTGGAAATCAAGTCGGGGACATTCTCAGTACCCGAAGGAAATCGGTTATGAAGCAAGAGAATCTGATTTCAGTGGGTGAGATTGTAGAGGCAGGGTTGCAGAAGCAGAAGGAGGAGGGAGAAGTCAGTTATCGGGAAGCAAAAGTTAGGAGGATGAAGGGAAGGGTGAGTTGATCAGTAGCCATAACCCCTCCATGCAGAATCACGCAATCTAGGGAGAGACTGTGCAGATCTCTCACACTGGATGACGCAGAGGGTGAAGGAGGTCACCCCGAGGGTCTGGAATTTGTCTGGAGGGTCCAGAAAATTCAGCTAGGTGTGTGCAAATTTTTCTCTGTTCATCAGACTCTTGTAAATGTACTTTCCATTTCTGAAGATAAATATAAAACCCTCATTTGCTGCACCGGTTTTCCCACATTGGGTTTTTCCGGGGACAATTGTCCAAAAATAACTGTGTTCATGTGGTTGTTTCTATTGTGCTACATGTGTAAATTATCTTTCTGTTCTTATGCTCTTAGGGATAGTGAAGATCTGCAAATGTGTTTATTTTAGAATTTACTGAAGCATCTATAAAACTTATCTCACAAGGAGGAGAAATAATCCAAGTATTGCAGAAATATTTTCCTTGAAAATTTCACATGGTATCGGAGCAAAAGGCTAAAAATAGGAAGGGAGGATCTGCCATGGACCAAAGTTCCATCATTCGGAAGGGTTTACGCAGTCAAGAGGACTCACGTAATCCTCCAGAGCACACAGAAATGCAGAGAGAACACGATATGAAAGTGCTAGCATCTAGACTAGAGGAGGATCTTGTTTGTGTGTTGAGCACAACTCCTCCAAGTGTCTGGTATATTGACAGTGGAGCATCTGCTCATATGACGAGGGTTTGAGAATGTTTTTCGAGCTATCAAGAAGAACAGATGAATTTCCAGATAACTATGGGAAACAAGGCAAAATGTATCCCCATCGGGAGAGGTATCGTAACATTTAAGACCGAGGATGGCAACAAGATTCGAGCCACGAATGTTTTGCATGTACTAGGGTTGGGGATGAATTTACTCTCAGTGTCCCAACTTCAGAACAAGGGCTATGACGTATACTTTATTAGAGATAAGGTGTATGTCAAACACCCTAATTGTAGCACAAAGGCACAAATCCGAGTAAGGAGTTACAAGCTGTATAAGCTCTAGCTTGAATCTCCAGTGGCCCTGATTAGCAGTATAGACGACAGAGATCTGAATGAATTATGGCACAGAAGGATGGGGCATCTACATCATGGAGCCTTGGGGATTCTCAAAAATATTGTCATAGTGGCTCCTGAGCTCAGCACGAAGAAAGACGAAATTTGCAGGGAATGCGTACTAGAGAAGTACACTAAGGCAACATTTCCAAGAAGTAGCAACAGAGCCAAAGGTGTATTAGAGTTAATACATTTTGACATTTGCAGTCCAATGTCCACAACTGCTCTCAGTGGGGCAAAGTATTTTGCCACCTTCATTGATGATCATTCCAGGAAAACTTGGATCTATTTTCTGAAAACCAAAGATGAAGTCTTTGATCGATTCAAAGATTTCAAAGCATTGGTAGAGAACTTTACAGGAAAGAAGATCAAGAAGTTGTGGACAGATAACGGTGGAGAATATATCGATAAAGACTTCACATATTTCTGTGCAAGGGAAGGGATCAAGAGAGAATGGACAGCTCCATACAATCCAGAGCAGAATGAAGTTGCAGAACGGAAGAATCAGACCATAATAGAAGCTGCAAGGGCAATGCTATACAACCAAGATATGCCTAAATTCTTATGGGCAGAGGCCTGCAATACAACAGTATATATTCAGAACAGAGTTCCTAATAGAGCTTTGGGGAAGGTAACTCCCGATAGTGTGTTCACAGGCAGCAAGCTAGAGGTGAGCCACATCAGGATATTCGGCAACATGGTGTATTGCCACGTTCCAGATGAAAAGAGAAAGAAGTTGGATCAAACTGCAGAAAAGGATTTTCTGATGGGCTTGTTGTTGCACAGAATGTCTAGGCACCGCGACAACGGCTCAGATCAGGGGCTGTCACCCTGATCCCCAATCTCTCTATCTAAGCAGTCTCCTTGCAAGCTAAGGGAGGTAGACCCTAACGAAAATGAAGGAGAACTGGTTGGAGACCAACCAATTCAGGAGACACAGCTAGATAACCAAATACTTGTTAAGATTTACGAGATTTTATAGATCCAATTAGATTTGAAACTTTAAAACCAGTGCCTTATGGAGTCAAAATATCCCATTATAAATTTAAGATCAAGTAATTGATATGTAACTGCTGCTATGAAAATCAATCAACCACAATGATATTCAATAAAACACCTTCACAATTACGCATTAACAATGTTTGTTGAAGTTACGCAATTTATCATCACTTGAAATATTCCCAAAGTTGATTTAAACAATTAACTACCGATTTCAAGTAATTTAAAATCACAATTAAAGATAGCTCAATGATCACCAACCATTTAAATTTAAAACAAAAATGTTATCATGAGAGTACCATCAAATTTAAATGCCAGATATTTCCAATATTTCCGAATTTATGATATTTCAAATAATTCCAATTCAGAAACCTATAGTCAAACTTAGAATATATTTTACAGCAAGATTTCAGATCTGAAATATAAATTGCAGTAGTAATTTAAACTATAGATCAGCAAACAAACGATGCCGGCACCAATGCCCAAAATGACTAAAAATAGTAAAAATTGATGAACTTGAAGAAAAATCAATTTTTAGGGCTTGATTAAGTGAAATTTCAGATCTGATATTTTGATTTCAGCAGTGAAACAGTGACAGATCAGCAAGATAAAACTGCCCAAAATAGCTGCCAAATACTTCCAGAAATAACAAAAATATATTAAAACTTGAAAATTTCAATTTTAAGGCTTTAAGAGAGTTTGATTTAGTAATTTTCAGAACTAATAAGTTTATAACAGCGGTGAAATGATAACAGATCAGCAAACTGAAAACACTAAAAATGATCCCCACAATGTTTAAAAATAGTAAGTTTTGCCAAAAAACTGAAAATTCAAATTTTTTAGACCTTATTTAGGATATGCATAAAAAATGTTCAGATCTGATTTTACACAGTTATGCAGAATTTCTAGCAAGCTTCAAAATCAGATCTAGGCATATTTAAAGATGCCCAAATGGTCAAAAATTCTGAAAATGAAAATTTTGCAATTCTAAACAATTTTGACCATATAAAATGTGTTTTTAGGGCCTAATTATTTGTGATTTGCTTGCTGTAATAAAATTTGCAGAAAATAAGGGTGTAGAGATCAAACCCTTAGGCCAAGGCTTTGAAGATCCCACCGTTGAAAATTCTTGAAATTTTGGGATAATGTTGCCACTTGAAAATTAGAAATTTGGAAACCAAAATCCTATAAAAATAGCCTCAAAAGCCTATATGTCTTCAAGGGTCTAGATTTGGTTCAAATCTGAAGATTTCCTTGGTTGATTTTTCAGATTTATTCCTGCAAACAAATATTGAGCCCAGATCTTGCCCTCCAGGGTCTAGATCTGGCTCAGATCTGAAGATTTCCTTGGCTGATTTTTTAGATCTGAAGATTTTCTTGGCTGATTTTTCAGATCAAAGATTTTCTTAGCTGATTTTTCAGATCTGATCCTGCACAAGTGAAAAAAAAGAAACCCAATACCCAATATGTACTAAAATAGCGAAAATCCTAAAAACCCAAATATTAGAATTCAAAATTATGTTACAAAACTTCAGATTTACACATGTAAATTACAGATCTATACAATATATTTACAGATCTATGCACAAGAGTTGTAGATCTATCAGATCTGAGGAGTATAAGTCTGATTTCACTCCCAGATCTGAAGATCTAAGGCTCTTACTAGTCAGATCTAACTTTAAATTCAATAATTTTTTTTTTTTCATTTAGGCACAAGCTCTAGAAAGATCCTGCAAAAAATAAAATTCCGTAAGATAAACTTGGGAATTAGGAAACAATGAGTTTTTTCAGATTTATGAAATCTGAGAGTCTACTGGTCTAACTGAAGACTTCCCCAAACGCTCGAACCTTTAAAAAATGATCTCTGCACACTTAGATCTAAATTTAAGATTGATAGAGATTAAAAAATAAACATGAAAACTTTCAGAAAAATAGATAACTAATATTTCCGTTAAATCAAAATGCTATTTTAGAAATCCAGAAAACTGCACAAGATACCTGTATGCAGATTAATCCATAGAGGCCATCAACCATCAAAAGCCAATAGAAGTAGCAGAGTTTAGAGACAATATCACCACATAGATCTGGAAAAGGAACACCAAAGTTTGTAACCCCAAAGTCTTTACGCTTTATTGATCAAAAAATTACAAGAGCTTTTGAGAACAAGTGCACGATCCAAAGATCGGATGACTGAAAGACTGACAAAGACATCTAATTTATAAGATAAAATATCCAACGGCTAGTTCAGTTGATCCATGTCAAAATAATCTCGACTGTTGAAAAGATTTAATCATCTTTTAATTTGGATCGTCGAAATTATAATTTTGAGGAAATTTGAATTTATTATTTAATTCCATTTTAATTAACTCAAAAATAATATTTTTGAGTTAATTATCTCAAAATTTTGACTTTGACTTAACCATCAAGGCCCAAGGATCCAAAATTTCTTGAAATTCTCAATATTTCCTTGGCCTGAGACCTTTACAAATTTATTTTTTAAGGACCCACGAATTTTGCCTTTGAAGAATTTTAACTCACCTAGGACCTAAAATTAATTAAATTTCTGGCTTAGGATTTTTAATTAATTTGGCTAGAAAATTTAATTAATTGACTGAAAGGGGATTTAATTATTTTTTCCAACCCTCTTTACATAAGATAAATACATTTAGACACATAAAGGGGGAATATCCATTCGTATAGACCTTCAAGTAGTTACCCAATTCGGCGACTCAAAACATGATCTAGTAGACCAAGTAGCTTGTAATAAAATAATCTAGCCAAGTAGCTAAGATTATTCCCAAACTACTTTTACAAAGACTCTATAGAAAGCACTACGACTCACTTAGCATCTTGATGACAAAATCCACCCTAGCTTTGGGGTGAGGCTGGAGGGGAAAACTCTGTTGATCACTTGTGTCGAAAAACACAAGCGAATCAGTGAGACAAAAAACCTCATAGGATAGAAATCGTCACCAACATACTAGGCTTACCTAGGTTGTTACATACATGGTGGTCTTACTTATATCATTTACATCATAAACATGCAGAATGGGTTTATATTATTTATAAAACTGTCGATTGAAAATGGAATCTGAAAGGCGCGAACACGTTGAACATGATGAATCCCATTTGAAAAAATGGGGGTGTACCACTATGGGGTTGTTGACAAAGTGTGGTCAACAGGGCTATAGTGAGAATGCAAAGGTGTATCGTATCTATATTCCAGAGAGCAGAAAAATCGTGGTAAGAAGGGATATGAAATTCCCAGAGGAGAGAGCTTTTAGGAAATCTCGAGAAATGGCCACAAATACGTAGATTGAGGGAGATCCACTAGTACAGCCTCAACGACCTACAGAGGAGAGGTCAGAGGAGAGGCCAAATGCCTCTCCAAGGCATCATGATTCTGAGGAGAGCTCCTTTGAAGAAGAACGAGAGGAGGAACTGGTAAGACCACCCACAACGGATGGGAGACCGAGCAGAGAACTTCATCAAATTCTCAAGGATGTAGAAGAATTTGTTGGAGTTCCTAGAGAAGGAAAGAGGATAAAGAAACAACTTGACAGATATCAGGCACTGGTAGCTCAAGTTGGTGAACCATCTACTTTTCGGGAAGTAGCTCAGCATCAAGTATGGGTGGATGCGATGGTGGAGGAGTATAGCTCCATCATGACAAACGATGTATGGGAAGTAGTCCCTAGACCTTAGGACAGATCAATTGTAGGATCCAGATGGATCTACAAGATAAAATATGCTGCAGATGACAGCATAGAGAAGTTCAAGGCAAGATTTGTAGCTAAGGGGTATGCGCAGGAGGAAGGCATCGATTATGAAGAAACCTTTGCCCTAGTAGCTCAATACATTTCTATTAGATCCGTCATCTTTCTTGCTGCGCAGATGGGATGGGAGATTCACCAGATGGATGTCAAGACAACGTTCTTGAACGGGGTGATAGAGGAGGAAGTGTACATAGAGCAACTAGAGGGCTTCGAGACACATGAGCAAAAGACTCATGTTTGCAGACTTAAGAAAGCCTTGTATGGCTTAAAAAAAGCCCCTAGGGCATGGTATGGACGGATTGATAACTATTTGCAGAAGATGGGGTTCGTCAAGAGTGACGCAGATCCCAACCTATACTACTTGAGAATAGGTGATGAGCCGCTCATTCTTGTACTTTGTGAATGACCTGTTTTTTGATTGGATCATCTAAGCTCATCAAGGACTACAAGGAGAATCTGGCATCTGAATTCGACATGAAGGACATGGGACAGATGCACTATTTTCTTGGGTTAGAAGTCTGGCAGTGGAAAGGGGAAATCTTCCTAGGACAAGGAAGATACACGACAGAAATCCTGAAAAGATTTTAGATGGAAGATTGTAGACCCATGGCCACGCCAATGATTACTAACTGGAAGAAGATAGACACATCAAAGGATGATGAGGCTGATCCCACCTTGTACAGACAACTCATCGGATTCTTGATGTATCTGGTCAATACTAGACCAAACATCTGTTATGCAGTGAATACTCTCAGTCAGTTCATGGTGGAACCAAGGAAGGCTCCCTGGGCAGCAGCCAAACATGTTCTCAGATACCTGAGAGGGACAATTGAGTATGGGCTGAAGTACACCAAGGGTAATGAGATCTAGTTGAGTGGGTTCACAGATGCAGACTGGGCTGGAAGCATAGTAGATCAGAAAAGTACTAGTGGGTATTGTTTCAGTCTCGGATCAGGAATGACCTCCTCGTGTAGCAAGAAACAGAAGTCCGTAGCACTGAGCTCGACCGAGGCAGAGTACATGGCAGCAAGCACAACTTCGTGCGAGCCATATGGCTTCATAGATTGCTCTTGAACCTACTCAAGAAGCGGATAGAACCAACTGGGATTATGTGCGATAATCAGAGCTGCATTAAGCTCTCTGAAAATCCTGTGTTTCATGATTGGTCGAAACACATTGACATTCTGTGTCACTTTATCAGGGATTATGTCTAGAGGGGAGTAGTATAGTTGCGATACACTCCTACAGAAGAACAGGTGGCAGATATCCTCACAAAGGCTCTAAGTAAGATCAAGTTCACTTACTTCAGAGAGAAGATGGCGATGGTTAAGAACCCCTTCCATTAGAGGAAAGAGTGGTCTTCAGAGGAAGAGGGAGCTGCAGTACGGATGTTGCAGTGGCAGGGTAGCAGTACAAAAAGTAGCAGCGTAGAGATGAGGGGCAGTAGCTAAGACAACTTCAGTGCAACAGATGATGTAGAGTTAGAGTCGTACAATGGTATCTTGCTTAAACACTTTCCTCGCTAAGAGGGAGTGTTGATTTCTATAGCATCGGGAAGTGTTCCAAGTCTCATTTTTTGTGGAGAGGCTTGGATATCAGTGATCCAGAGAACCCAAAAATCGTTTGTGGAAATTCCTCTCGAATATGAATTTATTAAAATAATTAATTATTTTAATGCAGACCCTAAGTTTAAACTTAGGGAAATTAAATAATTAAAGGGTATTAATAAAGCAGAGTGTGAATCTTCTAGAAAATGAAGATCAAGTCATCTTTTAATCTGAGCCATTGATTAACGATATAATCTTGGCTGTTGATTCATCAGCGAGAAGACTATAAGAAGGGACTTGAGGGCCATTTGGAAATCAAGCTGGGGACATTCTCAGTACCCAAAGGAAATCGATTATGAAGCAAGAGACTCCGATTTCAGTGGGTGAGATTGTAGAGGCAGGGTTGCAGAAGCAGAAGGAGGAGGGAGAAGTCAGTTATTGGGAAGCAAAAGTTAGGAGGATGAAGGGAAGGGTGAGCTGATCAGCAACCATAACCCCTCCACGCAGAATCACACAGTCTAGGGAGAGACTGCGCAGATCTTTGACGCTGGATGACGCAATGGGTGAAGGAGGTCAACCCGAGGGTTTGGAATTTGTCTAGAGGGTCCAGAAAATTCAGCCAGGTGTTTGCAAATTTTTCTCTGCTCATCAGACTCTTGTAAATGTACTTTCCATTTCTGAAGATAAATATAAAACCCTCATCTGCTGCACAGGTTTTCCCACATTGGGTTTTTCCGGGAACAATTGTCCAAAAATAACTGTGTTCATGTGGTTGTTTCTATTGTACTACGTATGTAAATTATCTTTCTATTCTTATGCTCTTAGTGATAGTGAAGATCTGCAAATGTGTTTATTTCAGAATTTACTGAAGCATCTGTAAATAGCTTATCTCATAAGTAGGAGAAATAAACTAAGTATTGCAGAAATATTTTCCTTGAAAATTTCACAATATGCACATGAGATGTGGACTGCCTTGACCAATCTTTACCAGAGCACCAATGAAAACAGAAAAATGGTCCTAAGGGATATGCTGAAGGCCATTAAAATGGTTAAGACTGATAGTGCTACAACATATGTCATAAAGATCACTTCTGTGAGAGATGAGTTGGCAGCTGTTGGAGAGACCATTCCACCCACTGAGTTGGTGTGGATTACATTGAATGGTCTTCCCAAGACTTGGGGGAGTTTTGTGGATGGAATTGTTGCACGGGAGAACCTTCCCAGTTCGGAGAGGTTGTGGGATGATTGCATTCAGAATGAGATTAAAAAGAACCATCTTGTGGCAGCCAAACAGGTGGAGGAGGATGACAATGTAGCATTGTTAGCAAGGGGCAAGAAGGGCAAAGGAAAGAAGCAAGCTTCCAGAAGTGGTGGTGGGGGCAAAGGCAAAGGAAAAGGTAAGCAGCTGAACAAGGAGAAGGACTATTCCAAAGTCAAATGTTGGAATTGTCAGAAGTTGAGACACTATGCAATTGTGTGTCCAGAGAAGAAGAAGAAGGGAAAGGGCAAGACCATGGCAGTTTCTGTAGAGATAGAGGACTTCTCGGAGAGCTTTGACTAGGAGTTTGGGTTCATAGCTTTTGAGTCCGCTAGTGCAGGATCACCTGCCGCACAGGTTCAGAGGGAGTGTGCACTTCCCTCCACTAGCGAAGCATCTTCAGGTATTTGGTATGTTGAGAGTGGGGCTTCTCGTCATATGACAGGAGTTCGGGAGTACTTCTCGGAGATTTCAGAGAGTGGCATTGATATAGAAGTAGTACTCGAAGATGACAACATTGTTAGAGAAATCGGTGCGGGGACATTGATATTTGATAGGGAACCCAAACCTCCCTTGAAAGTGTTTGATGTTTTATATGTGCCAGGGATGAAGAAGAACCTTATATCTGTTTCAACATTGGAGGAAAGAGGGTATGAGGTGTTGTTCAGGAGAGGGCAGGTGCTTATATATCTTAGGGGTGCTCCAGCTGATTCAGCTAGAGTGATTGGTGTGCGCCATGCTAAGGTGTACAAGTTTTCATTCCAACCCCTTATGGCATTGAGTAGTAGTACCGGTAGCAGATCTAGCAGTTCATATTTGTGCGAGGTTTGGCACCGCAGGATGGGGCGCATATATCATGGGGCCTTGAGGACATTGCAGGAGATCACCACAGGTGTGCCAGATTTCAGTTCTGATCACCTTGATACATGTAGAGGATGTGCTATGGGGAAATTTTCCAAATCCCCTTTTCCCAGTAGTGACAACAGATCAACAGGGATTCTTGACTTGATTCAAACCGATGTGAGTGGTCGGATGTCTCATGTATCCTTGAGTGGCTATGAGTACTATGTGTTATTCATTGATGATCACTCTAGGAAGACTTGGATTTATTTCTTGAAGACCAAGAGTGAGGTCTTCAAGCGGTTTCAGGAGTTCATAGCTCTTGTGGAGACTCAGAGAGGTCGGAAGATAAGGCCCTCAGGTCGGACAATGTAGGGGAGTATACCCTTGGTGAGTTTGTTGATTATAGTGTGGAGGCAGGCATCAGGAGGGAGTTCACAGTTCCTTATAACTCCCAGTAGAACGGGGTTGCGGAGAGGAAGAACAGATCCATTGTTGGGGTTGCCAAAGCCATGCTTCATGATTAGGGGTTACCTTCGTTTTTGTGGGCAGAGGCCTGGAACACTGCTGTGTACTTGCAGAACAGGAGTCCACATTATGCCTTGGGAAATGTGACTCTGGAGGAGGCTTTTTCTGGGAAGAAGCCTGATGTTGGTGACTTTCGTATCTTTGGGTGCATTACATACTCCTATGTTCCCAAGGAGAAGAGCACCAAGCTAGAGCCCACTGCAGACAAGGGCATATTTGTGCGTTACAACAAGACCTCGAAAGCCTTTCGGATTTATATTCCTGCGAAGAGGAAGTTATTGTCAGGCAAGATGTGAAGTTCGAGGAGGATAGGGCTTTCAGGAGGTCACGAGAGTTAGAGTATCTAGATTCACCAGACCCTCAGGAGCAACTGAGTCAGTCATAGGGATCCAGTGGACAGGGATCAGGAGGTAGATCGATTACGGTGTCAGGTCCGTCAGTGAGTAGTGGCTCTCAGAGTCAAATGGGTGGTGCTTTGGGCAGCATGTAGAGCAGTCCGCAGAGAAGTTCACAGGGTAGCCCATTGATGGACAGTTCACACGGTACTTCAACATCTACAGGCACAGGTTCAGGCATGAGGTCGATTGGCAGGCCTTAAGGAGTTCAGACTTCTGATGAGGATGAGGATTCTTTCACTCTGGTGGGAGAAGTGTGCTTAGGGAAGAGGAAGCCCAAGTGGCTTCAGGACACCTTGAGAGAGGCCACATCTGTTGCTTGGCCAAAGAGACAGGTTTGAGAGAGCAAACCACCTGAGTGGTTCTGTAGCTATATGGCATTGATCACTAGCATTGTTGATTATGAGCCTTCTAGCTATGATGAGGCAGCTAGCCAACAGGTCTGGAGAGAGGCCATGTAGGAGGAGTATTCTTCTATCATGAAGAACGATGTTTGGGAGGTGGTGCCGAGGCCTGAAGGTAAATCATTGGTTACTTCCAGATGGCTTTACAAGATAAAGCATGTTGTAGATGGCAGCATCGAGAAGTTCAAGGCTCGGTTTGTGGCAAGAGGGTTCTCACAAGTAGAGGGAGTTGACTATGAGGAGACCTTCGCTCCCGTGGCTTGATATACTTCCAGTCGCTCCATTATATCGATAGCAGCAGAGATGGGTTGGAAGATCCACCAGATGGATGTGAAGACCGCATTTCTCAATGGCTTCATACTGGAGGAGGTTTATATTAAGCAGCCGTAGGGTTTTGAGGTGCATGGGAAGGAATCCCATGTATGCAGACTGAAGAAGGCATTCTATGGCCTGAAGCAAGCTCCTAGAGCTTGGTACTTGAGGATTGATACATACTTGCAGGAGTCGGGTTTCACAAAGAGTGACGTAGATCCGAACCTATACTTTATTGTGGTAGGTGAGGAGCCTCTCATTCTGGTACTGTATGTGGATGACTTGGTTATTACAGGTGCAAAGAGAGTCACAGAGGGCTACAAGAGAGATTTTGCTTCAGAGTTCGAGATGAAGGACATTGGCTTGATGCATTACTTTTTGGGATTGGAGGTGTGGCAAGAGGAGGGGCATTTCTTCCTGGGATAGGGGAAGTATATTGTGGACATTCTTAGCAGATTTCACATGGAGGATTGCAAACCCATGTCTACACCTATGATCACTAACTGGAAGAAGCTTCACGCTTCAGATTCCGAGTTGGTGGATCCTACTTCGTATAGACAGCTGATTGGTTCCTTGATGTATTTGGTCAACACTCGACTAGATATATGTTTTGCAATTAACACAATGAGCCAGTTCATGTGTGAGCCCAGGAGAGTGCATTGGCTTGCTGCAAAACACATACTTCGTTACTTGCAAGGGACAATGGATTATGTTCTGGATTATAGACAGGGAGATGGAGTGAGACTGGTAGGGTACACTGATTCAGATTGGGTAGGTTGTGCTTCTGATAGGAAGAGCAGTTCAGGGTGTTGTTTTGGGTTGGTTTCGGTAGTTGTGTTGTGGTTCAACCGAAAGCAACAGTCAGTTGCATTGAGTTCAGCGGGAGTAGAGTATATGGCAGCCAGTTTGGCTACTTGTGAGGCCACATGGCTTCCAAGATGTTGTTTGGCTTATTTGGTCAGGCATTGAGACCTTCAGTGATTTGCTGTGATAATCAGAGTTGCGTTAAACTCACGAAGAATCCATTATTTCATGACAGGTCAAAGCATATCGGGATCAAATATCATTTCATCAAAGACTATGTTTAGAAGGGCGCTGTGAAGCTTGAGTATATTCCCACAGATGAGCATGTAGCGGATATATTCACCAAAGCCTTACCACGGGGCAAGCATGTCTACTTCAGAGACATGATGGGTGTAGTGAGGAACACTTTCCTTGATAAGAGGGAGTATTAAAATTTGGATACCATAGGACAAGTGGTTCTCTAAGGCTTTGATCTTTGGCCTAGGGAAAAGTGTCAAAATGTATTTGTACTTCTCTCCTAAAGTGACTTTATAAGTGGTAAAGTCAAATCTAATTTAAAAGTGACTTTATAAGTGATAAAGTTACAAATCTAATTTTAAAGTGACTTTATTAAAGTCGATGTAAAATTAGAAAGTGAAAAAGTGACTATGGAAATAAAAGGCTAAGTGGGTCTTTATTTAAGTGGGGCGAATTAAAAATTAGAAAGTGAGAATTAAATGCACACTTATTCTCAGCCCTTGATCTAAAGCTATCTCAACCATTGGATTTAGGGATTCCCCAAAAGTCACTTAGGGTTAGGTTAAAGGAGAAAAGAAGAGAAAAGGTCATTCATTCTTTTCATGAGCATATTGAGAGGAGCAAGAGAGAGCAAGGAGAATTTTTGAGCAGTGAGGAAGAAGGAGAGCAAAAACTTGGCACACATACCGAGGCACCACTCAGCAAATCTATACAATAGGTTCACACGCAGTTCAAAGCAGATTTTGGGCACGTTTTTCAAGGCGGAACCGTACACCACCTTTGGCATGCATTCCTAGGTAGTTGTACAACAATTTTGTCACATATTTTGAGGTACATTTATTGTTGTTTTTGTGGCATAGATTTCAAGGCAGTCCAGACTCCATACAACGTACCGCTGTTCTTGTGCACAGAAATCGAGGCAGTGTCGTACAACATTTATTGCTGTCATTGTGCATGCAAATCGAGGAAGCTGTACAATAGCATTTATTGCTGTTTGCATGCATTTCGAGGAGGCCGTACAACAACATTTATTGCTGTGTTTTCTGAGCACGAAAAACAAGGAGTCCGTACAACATTTAAGGCTATTTCTGTTTTGATTGTTGGCACATTTTCTGAGGTGAAGGTTAAGCACAGAAAATGAGATAAGTTGTATTTTTGTGGTTGTTGGAATTTTTTGTGTATTTCTTTTTCATTGTAAAAACATTTTATTAGAAATAAAGAAGAGCTCTCCACTGGTTTTCCCCAAGAGTTGCAGGGAGTTTTTCCAAGGATCAAATTGACAAAAAATCAACATGTTATTTTTCTGTGTGTGTCTATTATAATTTCCTATGTTTTATTTATGCATTTCCAGCACTGTGAAATTCCTAAATTTGTGTTTTCAGAAAATAATTTCATTTCCAAAATTTTGAATGTATGATTATGGGAATGGGCATTTAACTATATGGGAGTGATAAGGTGAAACTGAAACCCGGAGTGGGGTCTAAAATTTCTACACTAACTCGTCCTTCACTTGGGTGAATCTAGTTAGTTAAGAGATCACAGAGTCAGACTTAACCATCTTGATATTTCTGAGTTTATCTTTGAGTACCAACTTCCTGGCCTCACTCGTACCTTGGTACAACCTTAAGATAGCTATCCACATAGCCTGAGTTGTCTTCTTCTCAAAAAGGGGAGATATGATGTGATCCTTGAATCCTTTAAGGTTATTCTTTTGGCCTTTGCATCCTTCTTGTTATGTTGGGTCATTTGTTGAGGATCCGCTGGGGCGGCTGATGGCCTCTCCACAAATTCCCAAACTCCTTCCTCCTCCAAAGCTACAACAATTCTCTCCTTCCAAGAACAAATATTAGAGGCCCCATCAAGGCGGTCCTCAAATCTTAGCTCCAAATATGCCATCCTGCTTGTTCAATCTACTCAAAAATCCTTGTGCAGAGCATGCTAGGAGAAAAACTTAGCACAGATTGCAACCAAAAAATCTAGTGCAACCTTGAAGTGAACTGCGTTCTCTTTCTTGTGTTTTTGACCTGCTCCTGAGGAAAATAACATGTTTTCTAGTCTTCAATCAGAGACACAATCTGATACCATGTTAGCTTTCTAATAACTAATCGCTAATTTAATACAAATTCTAAGACGAGGAAAACGAAAAACTAAACTCCAAACTCTTTTACTAAAGATGCTGAGTATTCTAAAAGTAATAATAGCGGAAAATAAATTTGCGAAGACACAAGCACACAATAATAATATGCTAGAATTTACCTAGGAAACCCCAACTGGGGAAACTTGCCAACTTGTGTGTTTTATTAATATTATGGTCAACAAAAATCTCAAAAAATTGATTACAAATTCTGGGAAAAAATCCTCTTCAATTCACTGTCCCTCAACACACTATTATATGCCTCTAATTCGGCCTCTACATATGTGACTGTATGGACTCGTACATGCTATTTGGCCGTCCTATGCAAGCTGACTCTGCCTTGAAAGTGATTATGTTGCTGAAGGAATTGCTGAGGCTATTCGGCCTCTGTCTCTCGACCCTAGCACGCTGAACTAGAAGATTTTCTTGCTGAGCTAAAACACACAAGTCTCTAGTGTTGAGAATTTAGTATGTCTCCAGGCCCCTCGTCACTATTCTTCTCGACTTCTCTAGTTGATCCCTCCTTTCTGCATTGCTTTGCACCAACACTAGGAAAGCTCAGTTCCTAGCCCTAAACAGTGATCTTCCTTTCTACTCTTTCTTGATCTGACTTTGACCTCTTAAGAGACTCCCTTTTGAATTCGTTCCAGGAGATGTCTTTATGCTGTGATTGACTTTAATTCTTCTAAGATATGTGAATAGTATGAACTCAATTCAGAGGCTAGCACTGCCACTCCTCTGAATTGATCACAGTTTATTTACGCATTGTATAACCTCGGCCTATTCGCTTCTTCACACTGTATGAATGCTACTTCTTCTTACGCTAATTCGGATATATGATATAGACTTTGACTGAGGTTGCTAGACCCGAAAACAGAGAGCCTTTCTTCTTTGTTGAACTGCCAAACAAGTAGTTCTTCTCCCTCGCTGAACTTTCTCATTCTACGCACCAAAATACAGAACTTTTCTTGGCTGAGGCAACCTCAGATATGCAAGACCCTTATCAGAGATGATACTTCTTTTCTTAGCGCAAACACAAAGTTATCCTTACTGAGATTGTCTTCTCCTTTTCTCGCACTAGAACACAAACATGTGATCCTAAGACATGATGTATAACTGAGGCCGCAATCTCTCTATTTATAGAGACTATCTCCCATCTCTAGGCCGACATGACTAACTAAAGGTGAGCCAACCATTTAAGGAGTGTCTTTAACATACTTGAGCCGACTTCTTTGGAGCACCTTGACAAGGTCTTGGAGCATACATTTTACATCAATTATTTGTCCTTTCTCAAGTGTAACATGACTTCATATACATGACTCTAATTACATTAGATGACAAAACCCCTAAAAGACACCAAGAAGAAGTCTTTGACCTATAATAAAGACTCTTTGCTCATGAAACCCATAAGGCAAGCATTACAGTATACATTTTATTATCTTTGTCTTCTTCATTACATAAATTCATAATTACAAGTCATTATGAAGACCAAACCTAGTTACACTTTCCAACACTCCCTCTTAACTAGGGAGGTATTCATAATGGTACATGGTCACTTTCAATTTGAAGAATCTCATAAGAAGAATTCAATTGGTAATCCATTTGTTATAGCATCATATTAACCAGCATTGTTACAGTGCAAGGTCTTGATTAACAACTCCATCTCTCCACGAGACCATGAGCTACAATGTTGGCGAGATCAATGATTAGACACCTTTCATCATTGTCTCCAACATACATACTCCACCCAGGTGTTCATCGAGTATGACCTCTTAGGACTATTCTTATCGTGATAGTTAATCCTCAAAGAGTATCAGTCCTTTCACGACTACTCTTTCCATGGATGCCCTAATACATCCCAAAAGAGTATCGGATGCCAGATGATTTACCCAATCCTCCATTCTTGTCTTCCCAGGTGAAGATCAGAATGACATGTCTATCTCTCCCTCTCAACTAGGGAGGACATATTCCACAAAGGAATATACTTATAAAGAATGTACCTAAGCTTTCTTCTTGGCTTAGGAATTATAGAGTTTCTTCCAAGTAAGAAACTTATTACCAGGCTCCCTCTTAATTAGGGACCTGCAACAAGGATGATGAAAAAACACCCAACTGTTCATGAAGAACTCCTTCTGTTGATGTCATGAATTGAGGAGCCTTCAACTTTGGGATCTATTCATAGGGCACAAATCGTCCATCACTTTCATCCAAGAGCCATGTCTTCAACGTTGCATGAAGCGAGGATGTTTTTTGGAAGCGGGGACATGGAAGCGTCATTTTCCAAAAATTTAAGAAGCGAAGCGTTTCGGAAGCGTCTAGTGTGTGTATATATATATATATATATATATATATATATATTTTTTTTTTTTTTTAATATTTTTTTGCATTTATATTCAAAGCAAACATCCCAAATACCATATTAGTTGTAGATGACATGAAAACATGCATATTTTTACATAAATCAAGATAGATATTACATCCATGATTCCATTGTACATCAATAATTAATTATTCGAGCATCAACCATCTAGATTCTAGATCCTAGCAATCACAAACATACATCACATTTTTAAGCATGATAAAACATTTAAGCATACTATAAAACATAAAACATTTAGGCATATTATAAAACATAAATGATAAACATAAAACATTTAACCATATTATAAAACATAAAGCATATTATCTATCAAGTGAGCAACTGTCAACATTAGTCATGTCCAAAATTCAAATAATAATGTTTACAAAAGAGGCCACTTGGCCACCACCAAGACAAAAAAATTCAAATTCACAACAAGCCTACAAGTCTAATCTATGACAAAAGCAGTAAATTGTAAAAATATCTACTAATATCGCCTCCTTCCACCACGAAGAGTACGTGACGGTGGGCCTCCACATGGTGGCAATGAAGAAGATGGTGGCTGTGGAAGTTGTGGCACTGGCACTACAACTGATGAAGACGAAGCCCCTGGTGTTGGTGTTGAACCATGGAACCTAGGAAGCAAGGGACCAGTGGGGGGTGGCATGTCAACTCGATAATCATCATCATGGATAAGAGCATCCTCTAATTTCTCTAATCTCAACACTCCATCCTCCAAATTGGCCTCCTCTGGATACCTGTCCCAAACCTTAAGGTCTTTATTACTCTTTGCATCATCACAGTAATGGGACAACAATCGCAAGTTGTAATGAACATAAACCAAGCTCTCTGCCCAGTCTAAACTCAACTTGTTCCTTTTAACACTGTGGATGAAAGAATAAGAGCTCCAACACCTCTTTGCAGAGGAAGTGTTTACCACTTGTGATAGCACCCGCAATGCCAAAGTTTGTAGAAGTGGAGTAGCACCTCCATGCATGTTCCACCACTCAATAGAAGAAAAACTCTCGTGATCTCTAATAGCATGCATGCTCCCAAATGGACTAGTGGAAAGCGTATAGATGCTCAATTGTTTCCGAGTGTGCCTCCTTCTCATCAGGGACTAATCTATCCAATGCAATCATATATTTTTCTAGGACCTCTGGATCTAGGTGTGGTTTTCTCCTGCTCGCCCCCCAGGTGTTGGTGTTGAAAGCCATGATGGACTATAGTATTTAGGTGTCAAAACATATTCTAATGCATGCAATGGAACATTTAGCATCTCCCATCATTTTACCACCTCTGCACGAATATATTTGTACAAGGTGGTATCTCTAGGCTCAACAATGTCTTTAATCTGCCCCAACATGTTATCCATTTGCTCATACACCTCCCCAATTATTGGCTGATCTGAATCTGCAAACTTGATCATGTAATAAATTGGTTTGGTGAATTGCAAAACATATTTAACTTGTGACCAAAATAACATGTCAAGAATAGTGTCCTTGGCTGCATTAGCACCATATCTGGCAGTGTTAATTTCCTCCCATGATTCAGCGATGACCATATTAGTTAAAGCTTGTCTCACCTTCACTAGCCGCCTAAAGGTGAGGTAATAACTTGCAAATCTTGTTTTTGCAAGTTTAAGCAACTGCAACTTGGAGTAAGTGGCATAGAAGTAGTTTACCCTTGTATGCCCTATGATAAATTTAATGAGTTGCTTCTCTCTCTTGTAAAGCTCATTAATCCACCCACATTCTTTATGCTTCACAATATCATGCATAAAAAGGTTCAATGTATGCACCAAGCACCCAGACCAAAATGTGTGTGGATAAGTACGCTCAATAATTTTTCCTGCTCCCTTACAATTTGCTGCATTATCTGTGATCACTTGAACCACTTTACTAGGACCAACATCTTTGATTGATTGCAATAGGAGATCTGCAATGTTTTGGGAAGTTGCACTGACAGAGGAGGAATCATGACATGTAATAAACACTGCACCACTAGCAGAAACACCAAGAACATTTATCAAATGTTGGTTTCTGATATTTGTCCACCCATCTAATACAATGGATACCCCACTATCCACCCACTCATTTGTAAAACGTGTCAAAGCTACTTGAACCTTTCCTTTTTCTCTTTCTAATAAAACTGTTCTAGCTTTCTCATAGTTGGGGGACTTGTATCCTTTTGGGGCTTCATTGATTCCCTTTACCATTTCATGCCAATAAGAAGAGCGAAGCACATTGAATGGTACACCGCAAGCATAAAGAAATCAGACTATCTTTCCATCCACATCATCCCTCCCTGCGACATTAAGGAAATCCACTATTGTTTTTTTACCTCCAGAGCTTGCAGAAGCACCATGAGGAGATGAGCTACCAAGTCTAGAGGTTGCACTTGATTGAGATTGAGTTTTTTGTTTTTTGTTTTTTTGTTGTGCAGCCTCCTCTCTTTGGATGTATTTTCTTCCTGGAACCTTTGGGCAAATTGCCATCCCCACGACATCCTTTTTTTCATCACTGTCCATCACCCCCCAAAGATGCCAACTCACACAGGTATATGAACCACTATATGGTTTTCCTCCATGAAAACCATGAGGGCACAAAAACTTGTAGCTTCCACCATCTTTTCCCCCTTCAAGTTTGGTCACATAGTTCCACAAGGGTGTCAATGCAGCTTTCCCCTCTTGTGATTCAATGTTTTCATCATCCCCTTCCTCTTCAAACCCTTCCTCCTCATCATACATTGGGTCACTCATATGGGGACCACTTTCCTCTTCTTCTTCATGTTCTTCTCTTCTATTTTTACTCCCCCTTACCATCATCAAAACCAAGAGTGGAATGATACATAGAACCCAAAAAAACATCATCTTTGTATATGAATATAGATAGTGGACAACCTGAAAATAAATGTACAAGAATAAAGAATGGGAAAGTGTAGGAGAGGGAGGAGAGAAAATACAAAAAACAATGACAAAAAAATTAGAAAGTTTGGGGTTTGCACTTACCTCTTTAGCTCTTGTAGATGGAAGCCCTTCTTTACTCCTCCAAGCTCCTCCTCCTTCACTCCTTCAAGCTCTTCTCAACTCTCTCTTCTCCAAGCTCTCCAAAAACAAGTGAGCAAATGAGAGGTGAAAGAGAGTTTATATCTTTTTCATTCTATCCCTAACTCAACACTAACCCACCTTCTAACCTAGCAAAAGCCAAAAATAAAAATAAAAAATAAAAAAATCGCTTTTTTGAGCTGCACTAGTCGGATTCGTATGACACTGTATGGAAGTGCTCACGATCTGTACAAATCTGTCTTCGAAGCACGGTGCTTCCGTACAACGATGCGTTGTACACAACACGAATCTGCCATACGAAATCGCGGATTCGACTGTACAGTTCGGAAATTCCAGGAAGCATAATTTTTTTTAGGAAACACGTTTCGGAAATTCCGAAACACGTTTCGTACGATGGATCCCATATGGTTCTGTATGGATCACGTTTCAGGGGTTGGAGCCGGGTGGGGGGGGGGGGGGGGATGTTTCTTGAAACATTGCATGTCTTCTTTCAGAAAGTGATCTATTAGTCTTTTCATTTGATCTAGCTTTATGCCATGTTGCTTTCTTTCGAACCATATTTCTTCCAAGGATCTTTCATCAAGCCATATGGTTATTAATTTGTGGAAGACATATGCTTTCCTTTGGCAGCTCTGCATAAGGTCATCAAATATTAGTCAATTATAAATATGAACTTTAAAAAGTTACCTTAGCGATGATCTTTCAACATGACATCTTCTTGTAGGTATTGACATCCTTTGTTTATAGATCGACACATCTCCTAAAGATATGTATTGTCAAGGGTCTCCATCTTTTCCAGACTTCTATCAGAGTGTACATATCTTCCCAGGAGATTTTCTTAGTCAAGTCTTCTTGGCTTCCTTGGATGTTGGCTGCTTCTTTCCATGGTTGTACTTCCCACGATCTCTTCCCTTTTATTTCTCCACACAGTTTTATTTCATTCCCAGGAACTTCCACTATGTAGTTCCTTGATAATGTACAATCATCTTATATTCCATATGAGGACATATTATGTTGATTTCATCTAGTGTAGATCATGCCTTTTGGAAACTTGTGTATCAGAAGAGTTTCTGCTTTATATTTTGATCATGCTTTTAAAGATAGAAGTATACTACCTGCAACCATATGACATGACTTCATAGTATCCAATGCCAGCATATATATCCTTTTCCTTTTGAGTCATCCTGCAACAGGTTTCCTTATAATGAAAGAGTTTCATTCTCTTGACCTGCTTCATCAATATGTCATCATATTCTAATCTCAAAATTCTGTAAGTTAGAATTCTCGAAGAAACATTTTGCTTTCATTCTAATTAGTGAATCCAAAGAGGATTCCATTAGAAAATGTCAGCACCTATTTCCACATTGATTATTGAATGATGACCCCTGATCTAGATGACTACCTTCCATAAGTGTTGTTTTCAGTGAGGTACCCAGGAGCAACTTATTTCATAGCATAGTTGTCACACATCCTCCTACAACGAGTGCTCCTCCTTCAATGCTTTCATCATGATGCCAATTAATAGACAATGCTTCCTAAAATACCATTTAACAACCAACAGATAACTCTTAAAGAGGAAGATGATCTCAATCATAATAGAGATATTTCACTTCTTCTTTCTTTAGGTTTCTTTGAATTTGGTTCTTCCATTTCTCCAATGATATGGACTCCTTCATTTTTCCTCTTGTTCTTATTAGACTTGGGACAATTCCTTCTATAGTGCCCAGGTTCATTACAACCATAACATCGTTTCTTATCCATATTTCTTTCTTTCTTCAGAGGACCAAACTTTCCAAATTTTCCCTTTCTCCTTGACATGGTAGCATAGGCTTGATTCTCTTCATGTGATCCTATATCAACTTTTAACCTTGTCTCTTCTATCTTACATAGAGACCATAGATCCTGGAATGGTGTTGCTTCTTTCTTCCCATAGGTACTTGAAGTGAAGTTTTCCCATCCCTCCGGTAGAGCATTCAACACCACTGTAGTCATTTCTATATGAGACATTACTTCTCCTAATTCTTGCAATTGATCTCGTACTTCATAAAGTATGAAGTTATTCCTTCTCTTGGCATCTTCAACCTGGATAGTTCTTATCTCAGAGATATTACTTCTCCTGCAGTACTCACTGAGAATAGCTCCACCAATTTGTCATATATTTCTTTTGAAGATTTTAGTTTTGATACATATGGGATGAGAGAGTCCTTTATGGATTCTATAAGAATCCTCTGGGCTCTTTTGTCTCCCTTGAGTATCTTCTTTTGAAGTTACCCACCTTTTGATATAGTCCATGACATCATTATTTAGATTTGTCCTTTTCTTCCATGCAAGAAAGTTTGAAATCCCAACCAGTTTGTTGCTTTCTTTGCAAAAAGACATTTTGACAGATTCAGAGGAAGTCATAAAGATACTTTCTTGAGTAGATGCTTTTCTTCTTCTATCAACTTCCTTGTTGATGATGATGTAGATAGCATCTTAGATTAACTTCTTCAATAGAGGTGAATGAGAGCTAGATCACCTTGAATCCTTGATGATGACTTCATAGAAATGTTGACTTGGCTTTAATTACGAGATAGCTTTAGATATCCTTAGAATCTTTGATGGTAAAGATTATCTTCTTGATTTGTAGGTCTTTACAATAAGGTTGTTGATCTTCTTAAGATGGCTTTCCAATTTCCGCAAAGTGCCTCTTTAGAATCTGAAGATTGATTCTTCAATGTAGATCTCTAACTTTTGCTTTGTTGCCTTCCAGAAAATTGATCCTTGATCTCTTGGTACTTGAGTGTCTTCTTGTCAAATAGCCCTTTCTAGCACCTTAGCTCTGATTCCATGTTGAGAATTTAGTAGGGCCGAGTTTAATTCAATTCTCTTACTTGATAACTTCTTGTGTTATACTTGTTATGTTTCTATTACTTAGATCTTATCTTCATTAGCTTATTATGTCTTTCATCAAGTCAATTATCAAAACACAAGAGACAAAAATTTTTGGCTCTTCAAGCCAGGACCAAAACCTCTCCCTCTTGGATAGGAAAACCCGAAAGTAAATTTTCTTCTAGTTCTTCAATTGACAAGTACCATGACCATGACACAGACCCTTGACACCAGTGTGTCTCCAAGACCCTTGTCACTGCTCTTCTCGGCTTCTCTAACTGATCCCTCCTTTCTGCACTGCTTTTCCCTAGCACTAGGAAAGCTTGGTTCCTAGCCCTAAACAATGACCTTCCTTTCTGCTCTTTCTTGATATGACTCTGACCTCTTAAGAGACTCCCTTTTGACCTCGTTCCAGGAGATGTATTCATGTTGTGATTTACTTTAATTCTTCTGAGATATGTGAAGAGTATGAACTCAATTCAGAGGCTAGCACTGCCTCTCCTCTGAATTGATCATAGTCTCTTTACGCATTGTATAGCCTCAGCCTATCCTCTTCTTCACGCTGTATGAATGCTACTTCTTCTTACTGTAATTCGGATATATGATACATACTTTGATTGAGGTAACTAGACCTGGAAACAGAGAGCCTTTCTTCTTTGTTGAACTGCCAAACAAGTAGTCCTTCTCCATCACTGAACTATCTCCTTCTACGCACCAAAATACAGACCTTTTCTCGGCTGAGGCAACCTCAGATATGTGAGACCCTTATCAGAGATGATACTTCTTTTCTTAGCGCAAACACAGAGTTATCCTGAGTCCTTATTGAGATTATCTTCTCCTTTTCTCGCACTAGAACGCAGACATGTGATCCAAAGGCATGATGTATAACTGAGGCCGTAATCTCTCTATTTATAGAGACTGTCTCCCATCTCTAGGCCGACATGACTAACTGAAGGTGAGCCAACCATAACATACTTGAGCCAACTTCTTTGGAGCATCGTGACAAGGTCTTGGAGCATACATTTTACATCAATTATTTGTCCTTTCTCAAGTGTAACATGACTTCTTATACATGACTCTAATTACATTTATGACAGGATGACAAAACCCCTAAAAGACATCAAGAAGAAGTCTTTGACCTATAATAAAAACTCCTTGCTCATGAAACCCATGAGGCAAGCATTACATAATACATTTTATTATCTTTGTCTTCTTTATTACATAATTCATAATTACAAGTCATTATGAAGACCGAACCTAGTTACACTTTCCAACATCTAGTGCGTAATGATGATTTCCAAGTTTGTGCCCTTCCCTTTTTATAAAATCAAACCGACCCATCAACTCAAGTCAAATTGGCCCTTTAACTCAAGTCATTAGCTCAAGTTGAACTGGTCCACTAACTCACATCATTAACTCAAGTTGAACTGTTGAGATCGATTTACTTTTTGACTATAGGAAAATTAAGATTTTCCTAAGTCAAAATTAAGTGAAGATATAACTGCGCCTTGCTTCACTTGTGGGTTCCACTGCGAAGTTTAACACACTTCTAAATTTAGCAGAATCCTTCCATCTCTAACTTCAATTAATAATGTCCCCCTCAATTTTGTTTAATAGTCCTTGATATTTTAAAAATGGAAAAAAGAAGAAGTAAACTTAAAGCTAAAAATAAAAATACATAACAAATATCAAAACCTAAACTAATTTGCAATTCCTAACTCACTCATTCAACTTACCAATCTTACCTCAGCTTGGCTTACCACACAACGTTATCTAACTTACCAGTGAACTATTGCCTCTCCTCCCTCGCGGCCCTCCTTCAATGCTCATTGTCCATTTTTAATTTTTAGTTTTAACTTTCGAGTCTTGACTCTAGATATCGATGGCATTAGAATGATTCTTTGACTCATCACTCTTTACTATCTTTGAGTTTTAGTTATATCAATTTATCATTCTAGTCTTTAGACTTCAGTATCTACTATAGTCTATTTTCCTTAGTACTAATTAGATTCTAGAATGATGAATGATGAATTTAAATTTAGAATCAATATAGAATCTAGAATGATGAATGATGGATTTAATTTTTAAATCAATGTAGATTCTAGAATGATGAATATAGATCAATGTATTTCACTATTGAATCTTGTGGTGTATGGATAAATGATATATGCATCAGTATGAATGATGAGTATGGATCAATGTATTTCATTATTTAATTCAATTATGTATGGATCAATGTATTTATAATTTCATTATTGAAGAAGAATTCAAATATATATATATATATATATATATATATATATATATATATATATACCTTGATGTCTCCCCGTCCCCCCTAAATTTCCCTAAAATTTGAGGTATATATATATACCCTGATGTCTCTCCATCCCCCCTAAATTTCCCAAAAATATGAGGGTACTTGCACACATACCCCCTGTGCGTCTCCCTGCACTCACGTCCCCCCATCCTGGAGTTTTGGTGGAACATTTTTTAATGAAAATGGTGAATATCTGCAATAAGTTTTATTTCTTTTGGCATTTTCTGAGATGATGATAGAGAAAAATGCTTCTCTGGCTTTTGGATTTGCAATTTGCAGGTTCAAAGGGAATACCATTTACCTGCTGGTGACTTTCCAAACGTTGAACATTTCAAGGAAGTATTGAGTGGATATAACTTTGATAAATTTGAGAAGATCAAACTAAAAATGATTCAGTCAGTAGATGACATGCTGGGATATGATATTCCTGACTTACTGCGCAAGTTCCGCAACCCATATGACTGAATGCTTTGTAAATTTTTAATCTTGACATTTTATTATCCTCAGCCTGGATTTATTTGCAGAGATACATGTCACAGGGATGTCAAATCAGTTTGGTGCATATTGTGACCGATGTAATGTTGCAATTTTTTCACTACTGCAAAACTCTGGCATGCATGCAGCTCTGCCTAAGTAGTATAATGTTTACTTCTGGAGCTAGTCACCTATTAAGATGTTTTCCGAATTTATCTAGTGTTTACGATTTTTCTTTTAAGTGCAATTCCACCTTCTGTTTAGCATCCACACTACCCTGTTCAAGATTAAGTCTCCATTAGTGTCTGTCTGTCTGTATTGCAGTAGTGTGGGAAGGCTCTGAATGTAGATAGAGTGAAAGCAAGCTGTGAACTTCCTTGCAAATCACATATATTTAAGCATGCAGTTCTATGATTTTATGATTGGTATATATTTGTAATATATGCATCGACTCGCTAAGTTCCAGCGCTGATGCTTAACGTTTTATGACTTCACAATGCGTTCAGTTTTGATGGTTAACCATGCAGTTGTAGTTGTTATATTGTAATGCAATTGGAGGAAGGGTATGTTTCTTAATTGCGAATAATTTAACGTAGGGCTATTGATGCAAAACAAATTTATATATGAATGAATATTATGTAGGTGGTACACACATACATGGCCACGTAGCATACGATTGGTATAAAAGATACAATAAAACACTATTGTAACTGGATTATGATTATGACACCAGTAACAGTTTGCCGATATGAGAGCTTGATTGTTGGAGATAAGATTAGTGTTCCATGGTGCCAAGTTACCAAGGGTAGGGAGAGTGCTCCTTGCACTCTTGGAAAGGGAATGCCGGTGTGAGCATTCACTGTTGTACCCTTTTGATGGGGATATGTGGAAATGTAGAAGGGAGCATCCCGACAAAAAGTGGTTTGTTGTTAGTAGAAAGGGGGACTGATAATTGGGGAGAAAATGATATTTTGCAAACTAAACACACACAAAAGCCAAGAATATGAGAGAGCTTGAAAGGGAGAAATACTTTTTGGGTGTCCAATAATGAGAGCGATTGTCTCTTTATAGTAAAGGAATGACTTCAACCCCAGATGCATAAACCCTGAAATGCGTAAATCCTAACATGAATTAAAAGTATGTTAAGTCATTAATACAACACTATCATAAAGCAAACTAAGTCATAAAGTGATTTTATTGTTATGCCCAAGTCTGCAGTCTAGATTACCGTTAAACTCCAACATCCCCCCTTAATGGACATTCTTGAAATATATAGAGTTTCTCTTTGAACTTTATAATATTATTTGGGCCAAGAGACTTGGTGAGAATTTCTCTAGTGTGGTCATGTGTTGGGCAGTATTTCATCTCATCTACTCCATCTTCTACAAGCTGTCAACGGAAATAAGTTATAACATGTTTTGTGCGCTCATGCAGGACAAGGTTCTTTGCAAGCGGGAGAACTCCCCGGTTGTCATAAAAAAGTAGAGTAGGCTCATTTTGATCAGCCCACAGATATGCAAGTACTTTGTCTAACCCACACTACACATACGCTACACTGTTCTGAAATTGACCATGTATCATACAAGAAATAGCAACTAAAGAGAAAAAAAATATTTACTAGTGATGGAGCCATCAAATACATTGACATCGATCCTGTTTTATTTGGCTCGTAACAGTTGCATAAGCCTAACTACCTTTTCTCAATGGCAAATATTAAACTAATGTTTATCATAATTAAATATTAAGGCCACCTATCTAATGTGCCTTTATTATAATTAATTATAGGCATATTGGAGTGCTATAGTCCAACAACCCCTCTTGATTCTCAAGGCTACAATTCTAATTATTAAAGTAAGTTTGATTGACAGCAACAACATAGAATTTTTTTTTTTTCCTTAAACAACTTATCTTCTGTACATATTTGGAATCTTGCAGGTACTCCATCATGTTGTCTAATACCCTTGTAAGAGTAGAATTCTTGAGTTCTCAAATCTTCTAATTTCTTGAGTTCCAAAATTCCTCTAATTACCAATACCTCTGAAGTCCCAAATTACTTGGACAACAATTTATGTTGAGTTTGTTCAAGTATGTGACTAGATTCGGTCTTCATATTGTCATTGTACATATGTCATTCTATACTTATTGTAAATTGTAAAAAGAAGATTTTTTTTTTTTAACAATGGGTTTCATGCTCCATTTATATTGTCATCTAGGTCAAGCATCCATTTGATACTCCTAGGGTTTGTCAAGTCAAGAAAATATTTCTTTAAGGTCCTAGTCATATGTAAAAGACCCTTTCGGGCAATTTGTAACCAAGAGAAATTATTATTTTTATGTCTAGAAGTGTCTAGAAGGCCCCCACGACCAAGTCGGCCCAATTGTGGCTATTCAAACCCCAAAAAAATGTATATAAATAGAAGAGCATTCAACCTCGTTTCAGAACTCACACACACAAGTTCGATCTGCATTTGCAAGAGCAAAAAAGAGAGACCTAGTGAAGGACAAGGAATAGGAAGAAAGTCAAGAAGGAAATTGAATTTTCCCCTTGGTAATCATTCTCTCACAAGTGCAAATTTCTACTGGGGTTTCTGGTCAGTTGCGAGACCAAATTTCTGGATAAATTGCAGGGTCGAAGTTGCAGGGCCGAATTACAGGAGTTTCAAGGTAGAGAACATAGTTGCAGGAGGCCGAAATTCCGTTGGAACAAAATTTGACTCTCATTGACTTCATATCTTGGTGGACTGGCTTGGGTATTGGTAAGGGTCTTGGGTCTTGGATTGCCTAATTTGATCTGATTCTATAAGAAGATAATTTCTTTCTAGGTTTTCCCCCTTTGTGGGGTTTCGCCATGGCATGGAGCCTACCTCTTGTGTTCTCTTGTGATTTTCATTTTATATGGTTTGGTAATTGTTTGATGAACATAACTTAATAACTAGAAGAAGAATATTAAAATGATCATAGGCAATTACTAAAGTAAAGAGAAATCACCCTAATTAGCTGCCGTATTGATTTCTCAACAGAGTTAAACCTTCGATTCCCCTTTGTATGTCTTTGCCACATTGTCACATTCTCAACTTCATTTTCAAGTTTAGATGATTCTTTGAGAACTTGAGAATTTAAAGATTCAAGAATTCGGGATTTCTACCCTTATATGGGTGATGAAACACATTTTGAAATTCATATTCAGGTATTGATGTTTTTTCAATTTTGAAAAATTTCACTCTCAAGATTATATTTTGTTTTCCTTCATCTTTAACCTTCCATTTCATAATATTGTTGGCTTGAATTTTATAGGTTCATGTTGTATGACCTATTTTTTGTAATAATGATACTAAAGCCCTTTAACTACAACTTTCCCTATTTTTTTGTACATTCAATTTTTAGTAAGTGTTGTACCGTGAGGATGGAGAGCACCCTCTAAATATGCTTCATTGAGTCCTCATTTAGCCTTTTATTTTTATTGCAAAAGTGATGATATCATATCATCTAAACATTAAGACAATTGACTTAATGTAAAAATAACATTGTTGTAAGTTGAAGGTAAAGGAAAATTATTTAACTATAGCACTTTCAAATCTTCTTTTTCTACTTTTGTCACAACTTCAAATAACTATTTTATAAGCAACTTTAGATAATTCATTTGGCTGGAAATGGTAGTTTCAACAACCATTTTCAATATAATGAGTTGTAATATTAAATAAAAGTTTGCGTTCATTGTATTTTTGTACCAAATAACTTTTGTAATCTAATTTCTCCCATATTTCTTAGAAGATTTGTCTAGATCAACATGATGTAATTTTTATTCTGAAAGAGCAAGACCAATGATTGAATTGGCATTGTTATATCTATTTTGCCACCTGATCAATTTATTATAGCTGTGTAGGTTTTGGTTCAGCGCCTTTGGTGATTCCCATAAATTTTTACACATTAAAATGCATTCGAATTTTCTCTTCCTAAGAATGAGAATTATATTGATTGAATTTTTCTAAAGGGATTTCCATTCTAGAAAGGTATTATAGGAAGTAACAAATAACACACTATATTTTGAAAAACTTTTGGTCTATGAATCTTTTAAAAATACTTTTATTGGAAAAATTGCTTTAATAGAACACCACTTCAATAATATAGGCTTTTTCTTATTTTGTATTTATAAAAAACTTTACAAAATGGGAAATAACTGACGCAAAACCACTGCTCTATCTTTGGGATATTTAGAATTTGACCATTTATGAGATTTGTATATCGTTTGTGGTGCATGTCGGTTTGACTAATTTCTTCCTTTAGCATGAATAACTATGGTGGCTCAATTTAACACTTCATATGCTCGATCCATGTTGTAATATTCCTAAATTAGCTTGCAACTAATTGGAATATTAAAGTTTTGTTTTGTCACTTAGATAGGTGAATAAATGGGTAGGGAGACCCATAAATCTGTTGATGAGGAATAAAACCACTTCTCATGTGAAAGTGGATCATATTTCCAGCTCAATAAAGCACCCTAAGGCGTGAACAAGGGCTAAAACATGTGGACTGGGTCAACTTTGATCAAATCAACAACACTGTCATGGAGGAGTGGACATTAATGAAGGATCAACGCAGTTTTAGATGGAGACACATTGCAAGGAAGTAGTGTCATTAATGGATGGGGCTTAGGGTTTGGAAGCTCATATCTTATAAAAGGAAGAGGATGGCAACCATATTATTCATCTTGTTATATTTTATATTTTGATATATGGTCTGTTTAGACATATAGCTTTCTTTAGCTGTTTAGCTAAGATTGCATGTGCTGCTTAACACAGGGTGTTCCTGATCGGGAATCCCTCCTCTTCCATTGAGGAGCTCTTGGAGGAGTTTGCACTATAGTTCCACAATCAGGCATTTGGCCAAGCTTCGGTCTCATGTACAATGCAGTTCTGTTTAGAGTTGGGTTGTGTTGCAAGGGTGTAGCAGTGGAGAAGAGAAATCTCCAATTTCTGAGCTAGTTTTCCATTGGAGGGATCATCCTTTCATCCAGAGGCTTGTGAGGAAGACTTCAGGGCTTCAATACATATTTTGGCATCAGGCCAAGTAGCATTCATCAGCTACAACACAGTTTCCTGTAGGGATTGCGTTATTTTGGAGAACAGCTGCAGTAGTGGGATTATTGCCCTATTTGTAGTGTTTGGGTTTCCTGTGTGGGGATCAGCCCTTCATTTAGGAGATCTGTTGGAAGAGGATCAACCATCTTGTATATTAGATCAACCATCTCCCATTAGTGATTTATTTGTAGATATTATTTAGCCCTAGGGCCAAATCTGCTATATTTTGTATAGTGTGTATTTCCGGAAACCTTTTCTGGGTTGTCCTGGAATTTTGTTTTGGAGCATGGATCTCTAGCCTTAGCATTTTTGAAGCATTATATCAGCAGCAATATATTTTTATATCTTTCAGCTTCTATTCCCTCTTAGACAGCTCCGTTGTCTGGGTTCATGTATTAACAACATTTTAGATCTAGGTGTATGCTTTCATGAGAGGCTTATTTGGCCAACTTGAGTGATCTTTTCCTCAAGATCTTGTACTATTTTGCTGTTATAATCATATTGGAATGGATCCACTATTGTCTCATGCTGTGATCTATTGTATTTATGCATATTTCCAGTGTTATGCACTCTATTCCTGCTTTTCCCATTTGGGAATATTACAATGGTATACGAACATAATCTTGGCTCAGCTTGTGTACTTTAGCCATTATGTCATCTAGGGAGGCTTCTCATAGGAAGGAGAAGATCCGCAGAAGAGATGAAGGCAAATCCTCATTTACAGGAGGGAAGGAGTTCTCAAAACTTCTTCAAACTATGCAGTGCATAAGTTGAGACATCAAAGAGATGAGAATGGAGAGATGGGGAGATTCTCAAAGAGGGCTTGAACATCCAGATTTTCACATCATGGGTGTGAGCATTTAGCTACACCATCACATCTACAACGTGGCACCATGCTTAGGGTCATAACAAGAGAGATGGAGGAAGGAGATGTACCAAAGGAGGATACTCTTGGTGACTATCTTCAAGAGTATGAATCTCAAACTCAGAGATTTAGAGATCATCTAAACTTCCAAGGGTTTTGTAAGATCAAGGAGAATAGAAGACCTAGCAACCATGATAGAAGCAAGCAACATGATGTGGGTAGATTCTTTCTATCTACTTTTGATGGATCACCTAAATGTTCAGCTAGGGCTTGGGTGGAGGAGCTAGACACATATTTCCAGTTGTATCAAGTTTCAGAAGAGGAAGACATTAGAGTAGCAGTGCTACACCTTAAGGTAAGGCTTATGCCTGGCGGTTTTATGAATCTTCTTCATTAAAAGATGCAAATATGTCTACTTATGGAAGGTTCACTAGGAGGTTAGTAAAGAGATTTAATGAAAAACATTCTGAAACTTCCTTGGTTGAACTAGCCAAGCATAAACAAACAAAACCTTTGCATGAGTTGGAAGGATCTATAAATCCAACTCCATTTCAGAAAACTGTAGAGGGGATTAAAAACTTGCATGATACCTTGCTAAAGGCAAGATCCCCATTTTAGAAAGAGCTCTCTTCTCAAAGGGAAGACATGGAGATCTCTTTTTCAAAAGAGGAACTAAACAAAGAACCTCTAAATGATGATGAGACAACCTCCACTAGTGGACCGAAATTTATGGGAAATTGCAGGGGGTCAAAATTCAGGTATTTTGGAAATTTCTGGGAGTTCAAATTCAGCATAGGGAAGATCAATAGAGTGAAGTGTTGGATCAAATTGGAAGGATTGACTTGTGGGGTTTGGCCAGGTTTAACCATAGTTTCATTGAAGGTAATTTTGACCTACTTGTAGACTAATAGTATAGGTGTGTCTCTTGTTGAACAAAAGAAATTTTATATTGAAAAGGTTTTTGGGTTTCCCCCCTTAGTGGGTTTCTCTAGGGTAAATCTCCTACTCTCTTTAGGAATTGTGATATCTACTATTCTATTCCTTTTATATGGTTGAATTTCTGAAGTATAATTTTTTAGCGATATAGTAGAAAAAATAAAAAAATATCAACATCATTAAGAATCATCATTAGTTTCTTAAATAGTTTGTTTTTATCTATTGCACTTGAATAATAAATAGGAGATGAAAAGAATATTGTATCCTTTATAAATAAACTAGAAGAAGAAGCCATATGTAAGATAGTGCCATACCAAAAGAGCTTTAGTGTCATATCGACAATATAAATTAGAAACATTGGCTTAACAATCAACTATGCAAAGAATCTTTAATTATGTAGGTGAACAAAAGGGAAATCATGCTGACAAATGTTCACCATGTCATTTGAATAAAGAAATATTGCATGCCAAAAATATTCAGAGACATTTTCATAGTATCTGTTATTTTTTTTTACTCTAATATTTTCGTGATAGTTTGGTATATTATGAACATGAATTCATGCGAAAAATGATTTTGATATATAAACTAGTTATTAAGTTGGATATTTATAAATTAGTTATTAAGTTATAATATAAAAATTATGAATTCATGTGAATGGGGATGAATATACGATGAAATTTTTTTTCCTAGACGACATATAATATTATGGCCACCACAAAAATTGGATACCTTGGCGTTCGAAACAATACATTAACCTCCACACGGGTTTGGATCGAAAATTTAGGCTTGGGGTAAGTGTTACATCCTCATAAAGTGTGGAACACCAAGATCCTTTGTTTTTTGAATTGATACAAGAAATAGTAGAGAGAAAAGCTATTGCAAGGTAATTTAGAAAATAAGGTGAAATATAGTAAGGGTGAAGAATACAATTAGGAAGAATCATACTGAGGTGCTTGGCTTTGGGAATTTCACAATAGCATAGCTCGGTATACACAATGTGTTATTTTATGGCATCCATGTATTCTTGGGTCCACTTGGAAGAAAAATACATGGACGCCATCAAATACCAATGTGTGAACACCAAGGATTAATCAGTTGTCTTATTTTGGAGGAGATAAAGAGAAATTGAATATCAACGCGTGGTCAAAGTATCAGGGTACCATCTATTATCTAAGAATGTATCTGAGCGACACCCTACGTGGAAAAACTTATCTATGATATTAATTTCAATATGGTTACAATACACGAATTTATTGTTTCGGTTATGGTTTTATGATCATTTCAAATCCTCCCTCATTATTTCTATAGATTATTCTCGCATTGGTATGTAGGCTTTTTGCGTATGTATTTTCTGTATGAGAGAGTGTGTTCATATTTTTTTATTCAAAGGGTCCATCCAATTTTACTGATGTACCACATATAACATCATGAGCATATGTGGCTGGTGTGTAAGAGAGTATGTTTGATATTCTCTTGCCAATGAATTAATTACCTTTTTAAATTAATGTTGACTTGAAATTGATCATGGATGATCCACAACCCTTAGATACATACGTCCAATGCTTTATTATTACTTTAATTCATTATGCTTCATTTATGTCCACTTCAGCTTCAAACCTATAACACATGTTATTCTTCCCGATTTGTTAAAATATTAGTTTTTTAAATTACGTAATTTTATTACCACTTCAAATTTGGAATCCATAGCATTGCCATTCCTTCCTTTTAAAAAATAGGGTTTTTCCCTTTTGTTCATTATTTGATGTTTTAAATTTTTTATCATGTGATCAGTCGTCATGGTTTGTTGCTTTTATTTTAGTTCGATGTTTTAGAGAATTTTTTTATTTGGGAGTTATGATAATATTTTTTATGTTATTATTTTTTGAATTTTTATTAATAATAATCAAAA